>VMDO01030077.1:0-21798 GCA_007922755.1 Pedetes capensis | reverse complement strand
GGCTACATAGCAAATTCCAACCCAGCCTTGATTACATAGACCCTGTCTCTAAATAAACATATAACCTATAAAACATCAATTCTTCTGGTTTTTGATGCAGAGTAAATGTCTAGTAAAATATTGCTATTGCATTTACTTTTACAATAAACAGAAAATAAAAATAAACTTTATTCAGTACTTAGAGGTGAAACAAAAACCATACATGTCTACTTATATCTCACAAATATTTTCATTGATTCTTAAGTATCTTCAAGGTATCTTAAAATCTCAAGATACTTGGCTGATGTGGATATGGTGGATATGGATGTGTTGTTGTTGGATATGTTTTTAACTTCTTTATTTGGATAAATTCTGTGGAAATTATCCTAAATTGAAGAACTAATGGGTCAATAATTCCCTTTAACACTATCTAACTGGCAAGTTCATAAGAGTATTCACTTGTCTAAAATGAGTGACCATTTGGGGAAAAGATTCTATATTCTAAATGGTTGTAGACAAAAATACACCTTGGCTCTTTTGGATCTGCTAAAGTTCAATTGGATATCTTCAAATATTTTCATATGGGTATTCATTACAATGTTTGCTTTTTGTACTTTTTACCCACAGCAATTTTTTTTCATTTTATAAAAGTTGAAACTGTAGGAAAAACTCATACATAAAGAACCCTTAAGACTCAATGATACGAAAATGAGCAGCAGGAAAATAACTAATATATGTCATACATAATAGCTGAAAATGTGTATAAATGGAGAGCTAAAGAATTAGGGCTGTGGGTACATCAACTTTATAGCTATGTTGCCAAAAAAGAAAATTACAACCCATAATACCCGTGTGGCCATACCTTGGTTTCTAAATACCATGTCCCATTTTCATAAGAAGGGAATCAAGATGGTGGATGGGTAACAGCCATGCAGCAACTGGGATACAAAATAGGGCAAATCTTGAAATTCTCTACTCAAAAAAAGTGCTCCAATTATCAACAAAAATGGGATGGAACTAAGACAAGTGAGCAAATAGCAGAGATTGAACAACGGAGAGGAGAATGAAATAGTGAGGTGGCTCTCTATAATGCTCAGCCACGGAGAAGATCGGAGTGGATAGATTTGGAGGATACAGAGTCTTTTGGAAGGTGCATGGCTGAAGAGACCCAGTGGGTCACTAGGTGGCTGGAAGATAGACAAAGCAGAGATGCCTGCAAGGGCACATGACCAAAGAGTGACCCAGCAGGACCATCCCTGATGTTGAGAGGCTTGTGGAGATCAAAGCAGAGTTCCCAGCAAGGGCATGTGGCTGAACATAACCCAGCATGGCTTTCACTGATGGCAATGGCTGCAACAAGGTAAGGCAGGGCACAAAACATGACCTGTGCTAGAAGAATACATGGTGAGTCCCACTCAGGTGATTTGGGCTGGTAGAAGGGAAAGTGGACAAAGCAGAGGCCTGCAGGACTGTCTGGGGAAGATGCTGGATGTCATGTCCCCACTGTAGTAGTTTGGCCTGGAAACTGAAATTTTTCTGGGGTAGGTGGGCAGCAAGATATGGTCTCCACTCTGGCCTCTGGAATCCTTGGAACTGTGAGCTGAGGGAAGGAAATTGAAAGGTGGTGAGTTCAAGGGATAGAGCATGGAAAATTGCAGGATCCCTGAGCCTAAGCAAACTTGTTCAGAATAAGGCACACCTGGGCCCCAGTAGGACTTGAGATGTGAAGAAGTAGCACAACAGGTCTGGAGAGCCTAAGACACATGGTTTATATTGTTGCAAGATTGGGGGAGAGGGGAATGGCAATACAGGGGAGGAGAGAAACTAAGGGAGCAGTGTTCAATGCAGTGGATGCAGTAGGAACTAGGCCCTGGAAATTGAGGCTGCAAACTGTGGGAGTGGGGAGGGAGATAGAAACACCAGTGACACATCAACATCCAAACTCATGAATACATTAGGGAAGAATCCCTTTACACATGGAGGAGGTGGGACTTAGCACCCAGTCCAAGCAACGGGCAAGACTCAGCTGAAAAATACATGAAGCAAGAAGGGACATGTTGGGTGGGAAGATCCTATAGACCACAGTTCCTCAGCACTTATCAGGACAACTGGATTCCTGCAAATTCCTGAAGGGGAATTTAGAGTGCTGCTTTTAAATACACTAGAAGACTGCAGAGACACGACCATGAAAGCAATTGATTTACTGGACAAAAAGGTATCTATTTGCAAGGAAATGCTCTCCAGAGAAATAAAGATTCTGAATAAGATTAAGCAGAAATCCATGAGGTGCAAGGAAAATTAAACCAACTCAATATTATCGTAGAGGCTAGACAAAGCTGAAAAGAGAACAGCTGAAGCTTATGAAAAAGAAGAAGACCTTATTTCCTCACATGCCATGACAGAAAGAATGAAGCATTTTGATAAAGATTTTAAGAGATATTGGATAAAATTAAGAAACAAAACCTATGAATCCAAGGAGTCCACAAAGGACCCATTAACTAGACAAGGAGTTTAGGAAATTTGTTCAAAGAAATATTAGGTGAAAACTTCTTAAACCTAAGCAAGAACTGGATAATTCAATAACTGAAACGTTCTGAAACACAGAATAGATAAGAACAGATTCTCCTCCTCATGACTCATTGTATTTGAAATGCTAGATCTAGAGTCCAAGATATCTATTCTAAATTCTATAATAAGAGAGAAATGTCAAATTACTTAGGTAAACCAATCAGAATAAGACATGAGTTTTCAACAAAAATATGAAAGGCAAGGAAAACATGGGCAGACATCACCCAAGTTCTGAAAAGTAGTTGCCCACCAAGATTACAGTATCTAGTGAAATTATCTTTTAAAATAGGTGGTAAGTACAGGACATTTCATGATATTACCTTGTTTAGATGATTTGCAGCCACCAAACCAGCATTGTAGAAACACTGCACATGGGTGAGGTAATACAACCCCAAATACAAGATCAAAGAAATTAATAATAAATACAAGAGGAACTGAAGGAAAAAATAAGCCAAATATGAATCAAAAAATAGTCATGAGTACCAAACTGATGCAGAATAATAAGTATTTCTTCAAAACTACTCTCAATGAAAATTGTCTTAACTCAGCAATCAGGAGACATAGACTAGCCAATTGGATTATAAAACATAAACCTTCAATATATGGCATTCAAGAGACTCACTTTATCCATAAGGACCAGGAAAATTTGAAAATTAATGATCAAAAGTAATATTAGGCAGATGCAAAATAAAAGAAACAAAAGCAGAGTTGTGATACAAATTTTGGACGATTAGAATTCTATTCCAAACTAGTCAGAAGAGACCAAGAAGGATATTACATATTGGTAAAAAGAAAAATAAACCAAAAACCCCAAATGTTAATCAACACTCACCAAGTATAGAGGCACTCAGCTTAATAAGAAAAACTTCATTGGATATAAAGGAATGCACTGGGCCAGACACAGTAATTATGGTACATTTCAGTATCCCACTTTACCAAGAGACAGGCCATCAAAACAAAACATCAACAAAGAAATGATGGTCCTAAACTGCACCACAGACCAACTAGACCTTACAGAAGTCTTCAGAATATTCCATCAATCAGATGTGTGTTACATAATCTTCTCAGCATCACATGGAACCTTTTCTAAGATAGACTACATTTTAGTCCACAAAATGGCCTCAGCAAATATAAAAAATTAGAAACGATCCCCTGTACCATATCAGATAGCAATGGAGTAAGACAGTGGAATAAAACTCAAAAAAAGAGAAAAAGTTCAGAAATCTTACAAATGCATTGATATTAAATACCCTGGTGAATGATCAACAGATCACCAAAGAAATCAGAGCAGAAATAAAAGAAAAAAATCCCTGCAATCAACTGAGGATGAGAACACATCCTATCAAAGTATATAGAATATAGCAACAGTAATTCTAAGAAGGAATTTCATGATCCTGAGAACCCTCATCAATAAGTTAGCAAGGCCCAATTGATTAAATTAATGACACATCTCATGGCACTAAAAAGCTAACAACAAGCTGATCCCAAAATGAGCACCCAGGCAGAAATGATCAAGATCAAGGCAGAGATATCCCAATTAGAATCTAAAAAGACAATTCAAAGAATTAATGAGACTAAGAGCTGATTCTTTGAATAATATTAACAAAATAGATTCCCCCCAGCCAGTCTAACCAAAAGAAAAAACAAGAAAGCCCCAAACTGAAAAAAATTAGAGATAAAAATGTTGTCATAACCAGTGATACCAATGAAATCCAGAGAATCATCACAGAATACTTTGAGAAATTTTACTCCCCCCAGAATGAAAACATAAGAAATAGGTAAATTCATTAACACATATGATTTACCAAAATTATGCGTGGAGGGCATAAGCAACCTAAACAGACCCATTACATCTTCTGAAATAGAAAAGGTAATAAAAATCTTCCCAACAAAAAGGCCCCGGCACCAGCAAGTTCACACCAGAATTCTATCAAACCTTCAAAGAAGAATTAAACCCATTCTCCCTAAAATTTTTCAAAATGTAGAAAATTCCTGCCAATGAAGATTACATTGTCGAGTGAAGTTATCTTTAAATAGATTGCAAGTACAAGACTTTCCATAATATGCCTTATTTAAATAATTTTTAGCCATCTAGCCAGCATTGCAGAGGATCTCCAATGAAACACTGCACATGGTGAACATAAGACAACTCCAAATATAAGATCAATGAAATGAATAATAAATACAAGATGTTGTTGTTGTTAGGTGCCGTTGAGTCGGTATCCTACTCATAGCAACCCTCATAGGGTTTTCAATGGCTGGCTGTTTTGGGATTGCCTTGGGAGTGGATTGCCAGGTCCTTCTCCCATTTGTGCGGTGCTGGGAATTGAACTTGGGACCTCAGAGACTGCAGCGCAACGCTCTACCAACTGAGCTAAATCCCAGCCCCTAATAAATACAAGAGGCACTCCTAAATTCATTCTACAAAGCCACCATCACCCTGATATCAAAACCAGGCAAGGACACTTCAAAGAAAGAAAACTGTTGACAGATTTCACAGATTAACATTGATGTAGAAATTCTCAAGAAAATCTGGGCAACCTGATTTTATCCATACATAAAAAATGGTCATACACCATGATCAAGTGGGCTTTATGCCACAGGTGCAAAAGAGGTTCAACAAGCAGAAATCAATGTAATTCAACAAGATACTCGCAGACAGAAATCACATGAGTACCTGAATCGATGCTGAGAAGGCCTTTGATAAAGTGCAATATCCTATCAGGATAAAATAAATAAATAAAACTGGAGATGATGGGCACAAGAGGGTAATACTTCAACATCATTAAAGCCATTTATGACAGAATTTTAGCAAATATCATTCTAAAAGTGGAAAACCTGACATAATTTCTTCTAAGATCATGAGCAAGACAAGGATGCCCCTTTCTCCTCTCTTATTCAGTATTTTGATCATATTCCTAGCCTAAGCAATCAGATAAGAGAAAGAAATCAAAGGGATATAGATAGATAAGAAAGAAGTCATATTATCCCTACTCATGGATGACATGATCCTTTACCTAAAAGACCCCAAAAATTCCCATAGAAAACTCCTGGAGCTAATTTACTCCTTCAGCAAATTAGCAGGATACAAAATTAACACTCAAAAAGCAGTAGCCTTCCTTTTTGTCAATTGTGAACAGGAAAGAAGGAAATTAAGACAATGATCTCTTTCATAGAGTTTATCCAAAAAATTAAATTTTAAGAATCAATCCCACCAAAGACCCTTAAGATCACTACAAGAAAAACCTAAAAACATTAAAAAATGGAGAGGATACAAGAAGATGGAAGAAACTCCCATGCTCATGCATTGGGAGAAACAAGATTGTAAAAAATAGACACATGGTTTACAGATGTAATGCAACTCCCCTTTAATCCCCTATGACATATTATGTGGAAATAGAAAAAAATAACACCAAAATACATATGGAAACACAAAGGATCACATGTAGACAAGACAATCTTAAGCTGCAAAACTCCTGCAGGTGGGATCACAATATCTGATTTTAAATTATACTACAGGAGTGTAGTAGCAAAAACAGCTTGGCAATGGCACAAAAGGCTTGAAGACTAATGAAATAGAATTGAATATCCTGAGATACACACAAAACTATAGCCACCAGATCTTGACAGATGGGCTAAGGATGCACAATAATGTTTTTTAATCCAAGTAGTCCACATATCTTAATTGAACCATTAAGAACTTTTACATTGAGAGTATTATTGAGATATATTTGGTGCTTTCTGTTATTTTGAGGCTGCTTTCATCTATGTTCAATACTGATGTTTTTCCCCCTAATCATACTAGAAGTTGGCTGGTTTACTTGGTTGAGCACATTTGCTTTTTTCCTATTTACCATTCATTCATATGTTCTGCTCATGTAATTATTCTTTCCTGATTACTCACATTTTCATATGTAGATCTTGTTCTGAATGTAGAATTCAAGTCTTTTCTGCAATGTTGGCATAGTGATCATAAATTGATTAAGTTTGTTTATCATGAGATATTTTTCTCCACCAATTTTGAAGAACAGATTTAATGCATATAATAATTTTGGTTGTAATTTAACTTTAAGGATTTGAAATACATCATTCCATGTTTTCTTGGCTTTCAGCTTAACTGCTGAGTTAACTGATATTGTTCTGATCAGTTTATTTTTGTGAGTTGATGCTATTCTCTTGAAGCTTCAGATTTTTTTTGAGCTCTAATCTTAGAATTTTTAGTGCTCATTTCATCAGCACATATACTAAAAATTGGAATGATAAAGAGAAGATTATCATAGCCCCTGTTCCAGGATGACATGTAAATTCATGAAGCAGTCCATATTTTTGTCCAAGTGGGATTTATTCCACAGATGCTTGGCTGGTTCAACATACAAAAATTGACAAATGTAATTCAACATATGAAGAGACTTGTAAATAGAAACAACGTGATCATCTCACTTGATGTGAAGTAGACTTTTGACAAAGTGCAATGCTTTTTCATGATACATATCCTGGAGAATATATGTATAACAGGAAAATATCTCAACATCATAAAGGTGATTTATGACAAACCTACAGCAAATATCATATTAAATGGTGAAAATTGAAACCATTTCATCTAAGATCAGAAACAAGACAAGGATAGCCACTCTCTCTTTTCTTAGTTGACATTGTGATTGAAATCCTAGCCAGAGGAATCAGACTAGAAAAAGAAATCAAAGGGCTACAGATAGGCAACTAAGTGGTTAAATTATCCTTATTCACCCATGACATGATAATTTACTTAAAGCACTAAAAAAAAAAACCTCCTCTAGAAAACTTTTAGTCCTAATTAACTCCTTTAGCAAAGTGGCAGGATATAAAACTAACACTCAAAACCAAGTTGCCTTCCTTTACACCAAATGTGAACAGGAAGAGGAGAAAATTAAGGCAATAATCTCTTTCATGATAGCCCACCAACTTAACACTTAAATGTTTAGCAATCTATCTAACCAAAGATCCTGGAAATCCCTACAGGAAAACTTCAAAACATTAAAGAAATAAATTACAGAGGACACTAGAAGGTAGAAGGACCTCCCATGGTCATGGATTAGGAGAAGGAATATTATAAAAATGGCTATACTACTAAACCCAATCTATAGATTTAATGCAATCCCCATTAAAATTCTAATGACATACTTTGCAGAAATAGAAAAAATCATCCAAAAATTCATATGGAAACCCACAAGACCAACTAGAGCCAAAACATGCTTAAGCTGCAAAACTAATGCAGACAGGATCACAGTCCCTGAATTTAAGCTATACTACGGGGCAGTAGTAGCAAATAATTGCTTGGGACTGGTACAAAAATAGGCCTAAACATGAGTGGAACAGGATTGAGAACTCAGAGATACACCAATGCATTGCTAGCCACCTGATCTTTGACAAAGGAGAAAAGCAGGCAAATTGGATAAAAAGATAGCCTCTTCAACATATGGTGCTGGAAAACTTGAAATTCTTCATGCAGAAAAATAAAAACAGACCCACACCTCTCAATATATGTGAGGGTTAATGTGACATGTATAAAAGACCTCAACATAAGACCAGAAACCTGAAAATTAATAGAAGAAAAGGTACACAATATACTCCAATATAAGCATAGGAAAGCGTTTCCTTAATTTGACTCCAACTCTCAGAAAATTGCAACAAGAATACATATATGGGATTACATGAAATTAAAAGGCTTCTTTTCAGCAAAGGAAACAATCAACAGAGTTAAGGAAGACTCCACTCAATGGGAGAAAATGTTCATATCCTACAGTCTGACAGATGACTAATTTCCAGAATTTACAAGAACTCAAGAAAGCAAATCTCAAGACAACAAATAATCCAATACACAAGTGGGCAAAGGAACTGAATAGACAGTTCTCAAATGAAGAAGTACATAAGGCCATGAAACACATGAAAAAATTGTTAATGTCCCAGCGATTGTTGTTGTTGTTAGGTGCCATCAAGTCATTATCCAACTCATTGTGACCTTATATACAACAGGTGAAACACTATTAGTGGTTCTCTGATATTCTAGGGTTTTCAATGGTGTTTCCTTGAATATGGAGATGTAGGTGTCTCGGTTATATGATGACTCATCTCCATTTGGGTATATTCCCAGTAGTCCTATAACTGGGTTGTACAGAAGTTCTACTTTTAGTTTTCTTAGGTGTCTCCATGCTGATTTTCAAAGTGATTGAATCAATTTACAGTCCCACCAACAGTGTGAGAGGGTTTCTTTTTCTCCACAAGCTCACCAGAATTTTTTATTATTTGTTTGGTTGCTCTTAGGCATTCTAACTGGAGTTAGGTGGAATCTCAGAGTTGTTTTGATTTGTATTTCCCTAATGGCTAGGGCCTGCAGCCATACACTCTGGCCTCCATTGTGTCAGATCTCAGAAATTAAGCATGTTTGGGCCTGGTTAGTACTTGGATGGGAGATAGTCTGGGAACATTAGACTGATTGATAGTAGAATGCTAGGTCCTTCTCTCAAGCCTAGTACCTGGTGTTCTCAGAGAGTTGTTATCTAGTTGGTTTGTGTGTTGATTGTTCTTTATATTCTCCTTTGTCAATATTAGGGTTTGTTTTTTGTTTTTTGTTTTTTGTTTTGTTTTGGTTTTTTTTTGCTTGTTTAGATGTGGTTGCTTATTTCCTTGTTGTCATTTGTTCATATTATCCTCTTGTGTAATGGATTAATTCTTATATTCTAATAGTTGAGTTTGACTTTCTTCTTCCTCTGTGCATTTGAGTCCTTTCAGAATCTTTTGCAATTCTGATTTAGAGGTCATAATTTTTTCAAGTTTGTGCTTATTTTGGAATGTCTCTGTTTGTTTTAAAGGTTAACTTTGCTTGATACTATAGTCTTGGTCAGGAGTTATTTGCTTTCAGGGCTTGAAAGACATCATTCCATGCTCTTCTGGCTTTTTGAGTCACTATTGAAAGGTCTCATGCTATTCCAATGGGTTTGCATTAGTAGTAGATGGGTTTGCCTTGGTGTTTTTCTCTTTCAGCCTGCTTTATAGTTTTACCCATCATATGACCTGATAGGAACCTTTTCCTTCATGACTTTTTGGAATTGTGATCGTTTCACTTCTCTTAGTGTCTATTTCTTCTATTAGATTTATGGAGTTGTCTGTTATTATTTAATTCAATGGATTTGCTATGCCTTATTTATGTCTCAGTGCCCTCAAAAGCATCGATTTTAAGGCTGTATTTCTTCATCTTGTCTCATAGTACTTGGAAATTGTGATTATATTCCTTTATTTTCTTTCTATCTTGATTTCTGAATGCAGTATTTCTTCAACCTTGAATTCAGCCCCTAATACTCCTTCTTCTGCTTGATCTTGCCTACTGATGTCACTTTTACTGTAATTTTTATTTGGTTTATTGTGTTTTTTACTTCCAAAATTTTTGAGTTTTTTTAAGATCTCAAATTCTTTGGTAGATTTTTCTTCTAAGGTAGATTTTTGTAGTCAAGTAAATTGACTCAATCATTTAACTCTTCTAATTATTGTGTTTTCTTTGATGTCATTTATCATTTTCATACATACACTTTTATATTCTTTCTGGTATTTCAAGCATTCAAGTATCTTTGGTTTCAGTGATTGAGAAGTTATGGTCATTGGGAGGAAACCTATTATCTTTCTTTTTCATATTTATTGTATTTCTACACTGAGATCTTTGCATCTATTGGCATGACTTTGTCTCCATATTTTTTGGTGGGTGTTCTTGATTTAGAGTCTTTACTTGAGGTCTTAATCCCAAGTATCACTGTTGTTGTTGTTAGGTGCCGTCGAGTCGAGTCCGACTCACAGCGACCCTATGTACAGCAGATCGAAACACTTGCCGATTCTGTGCCAGGCAAACCATCTTATTTATAAATATCACTAGAGAAGAGAATTAATTTCAACATTATAATAGAAACACTGACTAAAATCAGGTGGGTAATTACAATTAAACTTATTTGATGCTAGCTGTTAACAAATTACTTTAGGAAGGGGATGGTACAGATATTTTAGGGTAACCTATGGGGTAAGAAATTAATTGCAAAAAGTAGCAGTAACAGATGGATGAAAGAATGTCAGAAGGTAAAGAAAGGATAAGAGAAAGAAACAAAACTGAACAGAAGAAATGAACGTGAGCAGTCAAAAAGTGAGGTACAAAATGTGGGTAAGAGAAGACCATATGAAAAACATAAATCTGCTTGTGTAATGTAAAAAATAATATGTATGAGGTTATGTGTGGCCTGCGCTTCTTGCCAGTCTGGGTGTTCATATGGGAAGTGTGGCTGCACATACAGATAACAATACTTAACTATTTGGGGCTCTCACATGAGGAGCATGGACTCCTAGGGCCCTCAGGAATGTCAGCACAGGGGAGAAAGGAAAATCCTTGGGTGCTTTTGCCTGGCAGGGACAAATAGCTAGTTTTGCCTCTCTGCTGTTACAAGGGCTGAGATGAACCCAAAGTGAAAACAGCTCACTGCTAACTGTGCCTCAAGGGCAGCAACGGCTCTTCTCCTCTGGTGCTGGGACCAGAGACTGTCCTCAGCTTTGGCCTCTTGGCACTGAGTCCAAGAGGCTTTCATCAACTTGATTGTAGTCCATCTTTCCTTGAGTGTGCCATCTGGTCATCCATGGTCATTGTCCTCTTGGTCCAATGCAGAGAGAGTTCTTGTCACCTTGATGGTCAAATCAAGAGAGATGTTCTTTCTTTGAAGAGTGAAAGAGTGAGAGAATGAGAGAGAGAGAGAGAGAGAGAGAGAGAGAGAGAGAGAGAGAGAGAGAGAGAGAGAGAGAGAGCGAGCTGCTGAACTGCAGCTACTTTTATAGGAGACTTAACCAATCTCATTGAAGACTTTTGTCCTTTAAATATCCAATCAGGTTGGGGGGGAGTTATGAAAGATTTTGTACAATTGTCCAATCAAATTACTTTCACTTTCCCTAAATTTCTGATTTACAAACCAGATCCTCAAAATCTGTTTTCCCAATTTGAGGGTTTTTTGTTTGGTTTTTTTTTTTTTTTGCCTATTTCCTCCCAATTTTTCCCCACAGTTATGTAAACATTACTAGATTTATATCAGGTACAGACATAAAAGTTCTTTTCTATAACAAATAAAATTGGGTTCTGCTAATATTACAAGTATTTAAATCAGATAGTTTGTTGTTGTTAGGTGCCTATGAGTGGATGTCCAACTCATAGAGACTCCATGTACAAAAGATGAAACACTATTGACAGTGCTTCTCTGCTATCCATAGGGTTTTCAATGGCTAATTCTCTTTTGGGAGTAGCTTGCCAGGTCCTTCTCCCAAGCCTACAACATTTGGTGTTTCCAGGCAGTCTCCCATCCAAGTACTAACTAGGCTCAACCCTGCTTAGCTTCCATGATCTGATGGGATTGGATGCCACAGTGGTATGGCTGCAGACAGATAGGTAGGATAACATAAAAGAAAAAAATGTTAAAATCTGAAAGGAAAAAAGAAAAAGAAAATTTAAATGTACAACAATAACAAAGGGAAAAAGTTAGAACCAATTATTTCAATAAATATTTCTTTTTCTTCCTTAACTGTATTTTTTCCTGTATTGTATTTTTTCCACCTTTATTGTATTTTCTGTTGCATTCTCTCTTTTTTCTCCAGGGATTTGAATTTTTCCTTTGTTACTCTGACATTTTACTTGCAAAATTACTGGGAGACACCTTGTACCCTACCAACTTCCAGAAATGAGGTAGTTGCAGTTTCTAAAGTTCTGAGAAAGTAAAGAAATATGTTATCTCTATTACCAAGTAAAAGATAGAGAAGACTTAGATGGGGAGGGTGTGAGGGGGGAAGCATAGGGGAAGGTAAGGGGTAACCTATATGAACAATGTTTATCAAATTGCATATATGAAAATTGTCACAATGAAAAGCATGTCAAAATGAATCACATTATGATGTACATTAAAAATGTCTAATAAAAAAGCAGATACAAAACTAAAATAATTGAATAAATATAGCTAAACCTGTAAATACTTTAATAATAAAAATTGCTAAACATTATAGAAGGAAGGTGAGGAATATCTCCCACATTGAAGGTTTCATAGAATTGATAATATTAAAATGTTCATGTTGGTATTGCTTAAAATGTAATACAGAGGAGGAGAAAACAGGCTTAGAAGCTACATCTGCTAAAAGAGAGAGAAGATGGTGGACAGATAGCACACACCTTCTGACCAGGAGTAGAGGGAAGTCTTGATTAATGGTTTGGACCACACATTGACTAGATAGACACAGTGATGGTTTAGATTGGAGACAGTGGGAGGTACCAGATGAGGATGAGGATTGTGGATTGGGGTCCAGGGGATCTACACAAACGGCAGCAGTCGAGTCACCATTTTGCAGATGGTGGATCACCAAGACTCAGAGAAGACTCCATACACACACACTCATGGGTACCAGGAGCCTACATGGAATACAGTCTTGGCATCACATCAACACTGTGACAATGAGACACAGACCGCAAGCTCCAGGTGAGTTACCCAGAGGTGGCACAGTGGCCATTCCTAAGCTGTGGCAAATGTGCAGCTAGAGTCTCTAGGCTGGGGCAGGATCGTCATGCAGGAATGCAGTTCTCAGATGCACCAGAGGTGAAATGTTATCATCCCATCCATCCCATAGTGGGTGCAAGGAGAGATGCAGAAGGGGCTGGGGAATGTGCACCAGCAGAGAATGCCCAGATCCACAGCATGGCTCTTTCCTTTCTGTTGTAGCAGGACAGTTGCACGGGCATGACTTTCACAGACACATGGGCACACAGACCCCAGATCCACCTGTTGTTGTTGTTGTTAGGTGCTGTCGAGTCGGTATCTGACTCATAGCGACCCTCATAGGGTTTTCAATGGCTGACTGTTTCGGGATTGACTTGGGAGTGGATTGCCAGGTCCTAATCCCATTTTTGTGGTGCTGAGAATTGAACTCGGGACCTCAGAGACTGCAGCACAGTGCTCTACTAACTGAGCTAAATCCCAGCCCAGATCCACCTAAGGCAATTCAATATCGTCTCACTGCACCATGGAATTGGCTAGGGTCTGTGGAAGCAACTGAGTCTCATACAGTCAGAGTGTGACCATGGCCCTGCAATGGGCACAGCAGTGCACTTTGTCCCAGGGCAGTTTCTAGTGTGACTGACACACAGCCAGAGAGGCTGTAGATTTACCAGGGGTGGTTGAATATCATCCTGCCCACTAAAGTGTGGGAGTGGTCAGACCACATTGGGATTTGGATCTCACCAACTGGACAGAGAGTCCAGCATTAAAGACCACACTATAGCAGCCATGTTTCCCCCATGTAATAGGCTTTGGGGTGGAGGTCTCCAATTTGGGGAATTGGCACCTGAACTCTGTGGGGCAGGGAGAATTGCAGGAATGCCCCCATGGGTTCCACTGCCTCTCTGACAGGGACAACAGGGACAGAATATTTCATGGGGCAGACTCTAAGGGAACCCAGTGCCACACTTAAACCCGGGGGATTGTGGGGTTACCCACCATATCTACTTGGCAGAAGGGAAGCTTCACAGAAACTTCACCCTTTAACACAGCCTGCTCCAGTAATAATAATAATAATAATAATAATAATAATAATAATAATAAAAACACCTGGCAGGGAAAAGCCCCTTTCCTGCAGCAAAGTCAGTGGCCTGAAGGAAAAGAGATAGGCCCTTCTCAGAAGATCTAACTCTGCCTCGGATAGTTGGAAAAACAATGGCAGCCTGAGTTCTGCAGTGTTCGCTTTGTCCTTATTATCTTCATAGTTTAGATACCTCTTGTGAGAGAATATCAGTGTTTGTGTGTGTATGTGTGCATGTGTGTGTGTGTGTATGCATGTGTATTTGTTGTACCCAGTGGCTTGACCCCAGAAAAATATTCCAAGACCGAAAGCAGCAGCTGACTCACGTTGGTTAGGGGCCCTGTAGGGTAGGGGAAGAGAAACAAGGTTACAGAGGTAAGAATTTCTTAGCAGTTAAGGTAAGAAAGTGTAGAGTAATTTTTCATTTCTCAGAAGTCAGCCTTACCCACAGGAATTTCAGTCATCAGATCTCTGGCTAGTTTATCATGTATGACATTCTTTGTGACATAGTTTCCCTTATCAAAGGACCTTGAGATCTGGCTGTGGATGGTCTGCAATGTGCCAGTGGGTCATGACAAACCTTTTTCTGTAAACTTTTTCTGTTTCCCCATTCCCCACTGGTTTTAATGGACATGAATTAAATCATTGACTCTAGGTTGGGATCAGGGCTCAGGGCTTCGTACCTGGGGCAGACTCTAAGGGAACCCAGTGCCACACTTAAACCAATGTAATGGTTAAACCACTGGGCCATTGTAATAACAGTTTCACGGATGAAATTTATTCCCTCAATGTCTTATTGATTATGCAGGGCCCTAAGTTGTCATTAATAATAATATTAAAAGGACAGCTAGAGAAGACAATAAAGTAGTCAACCAGGGAGACAACAAGAACAGAGACTGATACCAGTTTTTTTCTTTAGTAAACTTATTGTACTTAGTCCTTTTTAAAAGTTAAAAATTCCTTAACTTTTTATTCCTGGTACCATAACCATAATCTACAAGGCAATATAAATGATGTAATGAAAAGAAAAAGAAAAAGTCAAAGCTATAACAAATAAAAGACTTCAGGAATGTACATCTAATTGACATTATATTGCATTAATCAACAGCTGCATTTTTTTGCAAACTGTGGCTATGACAGTGCTGAACAAGAAGGGTTTCCCATTTAAGATTCAGTAACTTTTCTGACTATGGATCACCATTACTTCTATGGCAGATTTTTATAATTCCTCTAATGCATTCAGGATGACTCTCTCAAAGTAACCTGCAGCTTTCATGACAACACCTCATTTTTTCTCCTGCTAAGAACTGTAGCCCTTTTTGCTGTTTTTAAACTCTTTTGGTATCATATTTATCATTTTTATCATTAGATTCATAACTATAGTCATAGTTTCCTCTATTATTATAACCAGGACCATCACCATAGTTGCCATCATTATCTTCAAATCTATTATATCCATCATCACCACCTCCATAAGTATCTCTGTTGCCATCATTTCCATCATCATACCTTTTTCTTCCATTATCATATAACATACTAGTCCATGTTTGTTCAGGTTCCCATCATGAATGTGGTTTCTCAACATTGAATGCTTTTAACTCAGTTATAAGCAAATACAACTTTCTCCTCTACCATAAGCTTATCAGCCATACCATTTTCCTCATTTCTCAGTTTTCACTTCATAGGCATTCTTTAAAACTTGCTTGTTACTTTCTGTCAAATACCTGCATAATCCTTCTCAAATTCCCCCAAGTTCCTGGATTGCTGTGTCTTTCAGTAAACATGGGTTCCTCTGACAGTCAGAAAATGTAAAAAAAGGTAGTTGCAACATAGGACAAATATTCAGGAAATTTCCTTGTTAAACTTTTACAAATTCATTTGCATATCTTTAAGTTTAACAACTTTATCATATAATTAAAATAAATAGAAGGAAATAAGGAAAAATCAACCCACAGTTTATGTTTCCAAGCACTCTCAAAAGATCCTGGTGGCATAGATTTATAGGTTGCAAGAGGTAATATCATATTGTACCTGTGAGTTTGCAGGGTCCCTCCTGTGAGATGTGCCTAGTGCATCTTCCATGCATAAATGTGAAAAGTAGGAGGTCAGGTCACCTAGTGCCAGTCTCCAAGGTTAATTTAGTCAAAGTCTCCCTTAAAGTTCTATTCATCCTTTCTATTTGTCCTGAACTCTGTGGGCTACGCATGTAGTGGGGTTTCCAATTTATATCTAATGCTTTACTAATTAATTTAGAAATGCTGACCATGAAAACAGGGCCATTGTCAGAACCCAGAGACAATGGGAGGCCAAATCAAGAGATTGTTTCCTGTATTAATTTCTTTTTTTATGTGTTTTTTATTAGTATTTTAAGTATACATAGTGGTATGATACAGAGTGATAATTCAGTTCATATATCCATTATGCAATTGTCAAGTCAGGATTGTTTACACTTCCATCTCCCTAAGAATTTTGCAGAACAAAGTAAACAAAAATGGAAAAAATTTTATTACCACATAATGACAATTGTATGCGATTATGCATTATAACATGATTTTTCTGGGACTTTCATAGAGTTACATGCTGACTTTTGTACTTGTTCTCTCCCTCTTTACTCCTTCCATGCTCCACATTGTCCACTGTCTCCCACTAGGCCCCCCACCCCTCATATTGAGTCAACATCTATTTTCCAATGTTAGATAAGTATGATGCACTCAATTTCTGGTGGAGTTAAATTACAGTTAACCATCCAAGTGCAGGAGTGTCTTCCAAGGTTCCTTTGACTTCCCACTGTGCCATCTTAGCCAATGTAATGGTACAAAGGTGTGGGGCTAGAGGTTCTTTCACAACACAAATATGTCCTATAATGCCTAGCATTGAAAGTATGTGAGTAAGCAGAGGAGAAAAAAAAAGGTTTGACATGTACAGAACCAAAACTAAACTATGGAAAGATATTTCAAGTTATCAAGTTGGAATCGGAAGTTTCAATTTTCAAGGATAATTTGGATGCCTCATCAAGACGGAAATACTCTCCCATTTGGAACATATATATGCCATATCTACAATTACACATACCACACAATACTCTCATTTTGATGAGGATTACTTGGAATAGAACTGATCATAGTTCTTGTCTATGGAGCATAAAACTACTACATTACATACACAAAACATCCTACAAATAATACAATTGTACTTTGAATACAACAGAGTGTCATTAGGTGCCTGATATTGACATTACTAACAATCGATTGTGAAACTGAAAGAAACTTTTCTAGGTCATCAACAATAAAATATAGGTTAATAGTCCATTGTATTTTACTTTTATTGGAAATTTTTAATGTACACCTTAATGTGATTCATTCTGACATGCTGTTCATTGTGACATATCCATATTTGCATTTTGGTGTACATATTCATATAGGTTCCCCCTCACCCTCTTGTACACTTCTCACCACCCCACCTATCCAATCAAAGACTTCTCTATCATTTACTTGGTAATATTTTTCTATATGTCCTTGCACTCCAGTTCTGTTTAAGATAGATACTTTTCCTGGAGTGGACTTTGTTTTTATCTTGTCAGAACTATTGCATGAATTTTCTAGACCATTTATAATAACACCATTCTTGGCTTTTTTCCCCTTTTCTTTTGATCTGGCCTTTGAATAGGACTTTTCCTTATTATAATTTTGATTCAGCTCCCACATATGAGTGAAAACGTGGTGTTTCTCTTTCTGAGCATGTTCATTCACTTAAAATAATTTTCTCTAATTCCATCCATTTTGCTGCAAATGACCTTATTTCATTTTTCCTGATTGCTGAGTAGTATTCCATTGTGTATATCTACCATAGTTTTTTATCCATTCTTCTGTTGAAGGGCACTTTGGTGAATTCCATATCCTTGCTATTGTGAAAAGTGCTGCATTGAATGTGGAGATGCAGTTGTCTCTGTGGTAGGATGACCCATCTCCCCTTGGGTAAATTTCCAATAGTGTTATATCTGGGTCATATGGAAGATCTATTTTCAGTTTTTAAAGTTTCCATATTGATTTCCACAGTGACCAATTTACAGCTCCACCAACAATGTAAGATTGTTCCCTTTTCCCCGCAGCTGCACCAGCATTTGTTATTTGTTTTATTGATCTTGGCCATTCTTACTGATGTAAGGTGAAATCTCAGAGTTTTTTTAATTTACATTTCCCAAATGGCTAGGAATATTGAGAATTTTTTCATGTGTTTCATGGCATTATGGACCTCTTCATTTGAGAACTGTCTACTCAGTTCCTTTGCCCATTTGTGTATTGGGTTATTTGGTTTTTGGGGAGTTTTTTTTTTAAGTTCTTCATAAATTCAAGTAATTACACCATTGTGTGATGTATAAAATGTGAAGATTTTTTTCCCATTCCGAGGGGGTTTCCTTGACTCTGTTCATTGTTTCTTTTGCTGTACAGAAGATTTTTAATGTCATCTAATCCCATTTATCTATTCTTGTTGCAATTTCTTGAGCAACTGGAGTCCTATTAAGGAAATACTTTTCTATGCCTATATGATGGAGTGTGTTGCCTATCTTGCCTTCTATAAGTTTTAAAGTTTCTGGTTTTAGGTTGAGATCTTTTATCTATTTTGAGTTAACTCTCATGTATAGTGAGAGATGTGGGACAGTTTTCATTTTTCTGCATGCAGAAGACCATGTTTCCCAGCACCATTTATTGAAAAGGCTGTCCTTTTTCCAGTTTACTTGCTTTGCTCCTGTGTTGAAAATCAGGTGTCTATAGGTGTTTTGAGGTATTTCTAGGTTTCTATTCTGTTCCAGATGTCTTCAGGCCTATTTTTGGGCCAGTACAAAGCTATTTTTGCTACTTCTTCCTTATAGTATAGCTTGAAGTGAGGAATTATGATTCCACCTGCATTAGTTTTGCAGCTTAAGAGTGTTTTGGCTACACATGGTCTTTTGTGGTTCCATATGAATTTTTGGATCATTTTTTCTATTTTTGTAGTTAGTCAGTGGAATTTTAATGGGCATTGCATTAAATCTATAGATTGCTTTTGGTAGGATTGCCATTTTTACTATATTAATTCTCCCTATCCAGGAGCAGGGGAGGTCTTTCCATTTATCAGTGTGCTCTGCTATTTCTTTCTATAATGTTTTGAAATTTTCCTTATAGAGATCTGAAGCATCTTTGGTTAGGTTGATTCCAAAGTATTTAATTTTCTGGTAGGCTATTACGAATGGTATTTTTCCTGAAATTTCCTTCTCTTCCTGTTTGGAATTGGTGTAAAGAAAAGCTATTGATTTTTGTGTGTTAATTTTGTAGCCTGTGACTTTGCTGAAGGAGTTAATTAGTTCTAGCAGTTTCTGATTGAGGTTTTGGGGTCTTTCAGGTATAAGATCATATCGCATGCAAATAAGGATAATTTGACCACTTCCTTGACAATCTGTATCCCTTTGATTTCTTTCTCTTGTCTGATTGCCCTGGAGAGGACTTCAATTACCAAGTTAAATAGAATAAGAGAGAGAGGACATCCTGGTCTTGTTCCAGGTCTAAGAGGAAATGATTTCAGTTTTTCTCCATTTAATATAATGTTAGCTGTAAGTTTGTCATAAACGGTTTTTATGAAGTTAAGGTATTTGCCTGTTATACCTATCTTCTCCAGCGCTTTTATCATGAAAAGGTGTTGCACTTCGTCAAAGGCTTTCTCAGCATCAATTGAGATGATACTGTGGTTTTTGTTTGCCAGTTTCTTGATATGCTGGATTACATTAATTGATTTCTGTATGTTAAACCAGCCTTGCATCTGTGGTATAATCCCATTGATCATGGTGAATAATCTTTTGCATATGTTGCTGGATTCTGTTTGCCAGAAATTTATTAAATATTTTTACATCTATAGTCCAAAGGGAGATGGGTCTATAATTCTCTATCTTAGATGAATCTTTTCCTGGTTTAGGTATCAGGATAATGGTAGATTCATAGGATGAATTTGGGAGCGTTTCCTCCTTTTCTATTTTTTGGAATAATTTGAGGAAGACAGGTATATCTTCTTTAAAATTTGGTAAAATTTTGCTGTGAACCCATCAGGACATGGGCTTTTCTTTGTTGGGAGACTTTTTATTACATTTTCTATTTCATAATATGTAATGGGCTTGTGTAGGCCACTTATGTCTTCTGGGGTAAGCTTTGGTATGTCATATGTGTTAATAAGTTTATCCAGTTCTGTATTTTAATTTTTGGGGAATACACTCTCTCATAGTAATCCCTGATGATTTTCTGTATTTCATTATAGTCAATGGGTATGAGCCTGTTCCTTTGTAATCCTTACTATGTTTTTTCCTTTTTCTTTTTGATGAGGTTGGCCAGAGGAGTGTCTATTTTATCCATCTTTTCAAAGAACTAGCTGTTAGTCTTATTAATTTTTTGAATTATCTCTTTGGATTCTAATTGAGATATTTTTGTAATTTCTTTTTGAATGCTCCTTTTACAATTGATTTGTTGCTGATTTCTAGTGTCTTAAGATGTGTCATTAGGTCATTTATTTGGCTCTTCTTTACTTTATTGATGAAGACACTTACTACTATAAACTTCCTTCTTAAAACTGCCTTTGCTGTATACCATATGTTTTGGTAGGATGTTTTCATCATCATTTGATTGCAGAAATATTTTAAATTCCATTTTGATTTCATCAACAATCCATTGGTCATTCAGCAGTGTATTATTCAGTCTCCATGAGTTTGTATCACTTCTGGAATTATTCTTGCTCTTGAGCTCCAATTTTATCCCATTATGGTCTGATAAGGATCAGGGGATAATTTCTACTTTTTTGTATTTGTTGAGGGAGTTCTTATGGACTAGCGTATGGCTTAGAAAACGTTCCATGTCAAGCTGAGAAGAATGTGTATTCCTCATTGTGTGGATGAAATATTCTGTATCTATCTGTGAGATCCAACTGATTTAGGGTGGAGATTAGATTTGATGTTTCTATGTTGATTTTTCATTTTGATGACCTTTCTCTTCATAGAAGTGGGGTATTGAAGTCTCCCATTATTATTGACTCTAGTCCAATAAAGTTATTTTATTCCATGAGATTTGTCTTATAAAACCAAGTGCCCCTGTGTTTGGGGCATAAATATTTAGGAGCATTATGATTATTGATCAATTGTTCCTTGTATGAAAATGTAGTGTCGCCCTTTGTCTGTTCTAATTAGTTTTGGAATGAAATTTAATCTATCTGAAATTAGAATTGCAACACCTGCTTTCTTTTGTTCCCTCCCTGCTTGGTATATTTTTTCCAGGCTTTAACTCTCAGTTTACTCCAGTCTATGTGAGTTCAATGAGTTTCTTGAATACTACATATTGATGGTTTGTGGTTTTTCATCCAATTAGCGAGCCTCTGTCTCTTAATTGATGAGTTAAGACGATTTATGTTCATAGTGATTATTGAGTAGCATTTATTGTTATATATCCAATCATTACCTGTTACTGGTTTATGAATCATGTTTGTTTTTATCCTTTCTTGGTTTGTACTCATTTCAGCTAACCAGTTCTTTGATTTCCTTTGTAGTGTTGTCTTATTTCTCCTGGATGTAGAAATTGCTTTACAATCCTCTCCAGTGCTGGTTTGGGGGTTGCATATCATTTAAAT
>VMDO01030076.1:0-21792 GCA_007922755.1 Pedetes capensis | reverse complement strand
AGACTTAGATGGAAAACTTAGATGGGAAGGGTGGGAGGGGGGAAACGTAGGGGAGGGTAAGGGGTAACCTGTATGAATAATGTTTGTCAAAATGCATATCTGGAAATGTCACAATGAAAAGCATGTCAAAATGAATCACATTAAAATGTACATTAAAAATTTCTAAAAAAAAAAAAGAAAAAGAAAAAGAAACAGCTGCAGCACTGGAGGTGCTAACATGTTTATGCCAAAGATTTGGAAAATAGCTACCTGCCAACTGACTGAAACAGATCCATACTTGTGCCTATTCCCCAAAAAGGGGATCCAACTGAATGTGGAAACTATCAAATGCTATCATTAATATCACACACAAGCAAAATTTTACTAAAGATTATTCAAAAGCAACTGCAGCAGTATATAGATTGGGAACTGCCAGAGAATCAAGCTGGATTCAAAAGAGGACAGGGAACCAGAGGCATCATTGCTGATATCAATGGATATTAACTGAAAGCAGAGAATATCAGAAAGATGTCTACCTATGTTTTATCAATTGTGCAAAAACATTTGACTGTGCTGATCATAACAAATTATAGATAACACTGAGAAGAATGGGAATACCAGAGCCCCTAATTATAAACATGAGGAATCTGTACACTGACTAGGAGTCAGTTGTTCAAACAGAACAAGGAAACACTGTTTGGTTTACAGTAGAGAAAGGTGTGAACCAGGGCTGTCTCCTTTCACCATATCTCTTCAATTTCTATGCTGAGCAAATAATCCCAGGAGCTGGACTTTATGAAGAATAATGTGGCATCAGATTGAAGGAAGACTCATTAAGAACCTGCATTATGCAGATGACACAACTCTGCTTGCCGAAAGTGAACATTTGATATATTTACTGATGAAGATCAAAGAACATAGCCTTCAGTATGGATTGCGACTAAACATCAACAAGACAAAAATCCTTACAACTGGGTCCGTATGCAACTTCACATCAAATGGAGAAATGATTGAGGTTGTCCACTATTTTGATTTACTTGGTTCTACAATCAACAGCCATGGAAGCAACAGTCAAGAAATCGAAAGATACATTGCTTTGGGAAGTTGTGGCGAAAGATCTCTCTAAAGTATTGATAAGTAAAGATGTCACACTGAAGATGAAGATGTGCCTGATTCATGCCATAGTCTTCTAGGTCACATTGTAGGCTTATGAAAGCTGGACATTGAACCAGGGAGACAGGAGAAGAATTAATGATTTTGAATTATGGTGCTGGAGATAATTATTGAATATACCATGGATTGCCTAAACAACCCACAGATCTGTCCTAGATGAAGTATAACCAGAGTGCTCCTTGGAAGCAAGGAAGGCTAGACTGTGTCTTACATATTTTGGACATGTAGTCAGGAGGAACCAATCCCTGGAGAAGGACATCATGTTTAGGAGAGGGGCGGATCAATGAAAAAAAGGAAAACCCTCCACTAGATGGATTGACACAGTGTCTACCATAATGGGCTTAAACATAAATAGGATCATGTGCCTGGCACAGAATCAGGGAGTGTTTTATTCTGTTGCACATAGGGTCGTTATGAGTCAGACTTGACTCGACAGCACCTAACAACAACAACAACAACAACAACAGGGTCTGATACAATTCATAATTTATATACATTCACAAGCCTTCAAGTCTTTCTTAAATAGCTTGTAGTCATATTGATGAAATTCTTAAAAGGGTTTCTCCTTCTGAAATTTTTTTCTATATAACAGGTTTAAGTATGCACATTTTAATCAGTTAAACCAAAATAACAATTACAACATTAGGCATACATATGCATAAGAAGCAAAATTCAAAACACTTATAAACAATGACTTACTAATGGAACTCCCAACAATACTGTATGTGAAATGGTAAGCACTTCAAAATCCATTAAGAGAAAATTGGAATATTTTAATGTGCTCATCACTTACTAATATAGCTGAAGGAAATAAATACTCAGCTCCTTGTTATGCTGCATGATTAAGGCATTGGCACCTTTTCTGTTGTTTTTCCTATTTGAATTTTTCAAATGTGCTACCATTTCTTTGAGTGAACAGTTTAAAATTTACTTCTCTCCTTGTGGAATCACTAAGTAGCCATTAACTTTATCATGTTTGCTTTCTTCTGTTGCTCAACTTTCAATGAATAATTTAATATCAATACTTTATAACCTTCATAAAAATATGCCAGTGAATTCTAGACTATCCTTTAAGTGATTCTCATTTTATATTAGAATTTAAATGTAAACTTGTGCCATAAGATTGTCACTACAGAGAGATGTTATGACTATTTCAATAATAAAGATTATTAATCTTCTCATTCCCCTTCTGACATTTCTCTGAGGTGCTTTATATGGACTCCCATTGGGCATACCTGCCCTTCTATTCCAATCCCCTCTTTAAACAGTCTTATATTCTCCCCTAGGTTAACTCAAACTTCTTAGAACAAGCTTGAGGAAAGTATCATACAGCATTTGTTCTCTGTTCTGCAAAGGCTAAGAATATGTGTTCTGCCTGATCTAGCCTCAATTTTAAGAAATGTCTATTTTATTTCCTGACTATTGTTGATAATTTTTACTTCAACTGTGACTCAAGTATGAAAAATTCAAGTAGAACTATGGTAAATATCCTAAAGCCTTTCTAGATGTTTCTTTGAATTAGAAATGTTTTGTCATTATTTCCCCATACTCCTGTTCCATCCTTTTTAAAGCAACCATACAAATCAACCTCATTCAGGTAAATTCCTCCCTCTGGCTACTAAACAAATTCTTCCTTTCCTTTTATTTCCAACTTCTTAAATATACCTCTGTGTTTCAAGGGAAGTAATTCAATTATATTACTTATAGATGGAATAACAATTAGCAAATTCAAGAAAATCAACCTAAAAAAAGTATTTTTAAATATTGAGCTTAATACAATATTCATGAATTAGTGTGAAATAAATAACAAAGTTTTTCCTTTTGTGTTAATTTTCTTAGACATTTCCATCCTGAACATAAGGTCATGTTACCCTGTACTGTCCAGCAGTAATATTTTAAACATTCAACCTGCTTGTTTGCAAGAAATCTAGTCAGTACTTAGCCTTGAACCATTTATCTCCAAATGTAATAGACAAATCTCAAAGAATTCACAAGTAAGGTGTTGGGGTCCAAAAGAAAACAAAAGAATTAAATTTTTATTTAGTTTTATATAAAAACAGAGAAAGTAAGTTTTTCTAATATTTAGTTTAAACATTGCCTCCTTCCTCTGACCCTGCGCTCATGTGCCAGAAGCAGAGTGTTAGTATTGCCTGTGGTCTGAGTGCTCCCCTAAAGTTTCCTCGGTGGGAAGCAGGATCCCCACAGCAGTGATGTAGGTCCTTTAAGAGGTGAGGCCTGCTGGGAGGTCCTTATGTCACTGAGGAACTGCCCTCAGAGCAAGGCAGCTCTCCTAGGACACCAAGCTCCCTGGAGAGTGATTGTTACAAAAGTGACTCTGACCCCTGAATTACTCTCTGGCTTCCAGTTTCAAAACGAGGGGTTGTTGTTGTTGTTGTTGTTGTTGTTTCACTCTCTCACATGCAGTCTTATCATTTCACAGTGGGCTCTCATCTGAGCTGGCATGGGCTGTTTGGACTTCCACCCTTAAAAACTATTCACTAAATAAGCCTTTTTACTCTATAAAGTTAACCTGTTTCAAGTATTTCACTATAGTAACCAGAAGTACAGTAACATTGTGTTACTTACACTTCTTGTTGCTGTGATAAATACCTGAAAGAAACAACCTATGGGAGGTAGAAATTATTTTGACTTATGATTTCAGAGATTTCAGTTCACAGTCTTTGGTTCTGTCGACTCTTGGCCTATAGCCAGGCAGAACCTCATAGCTATAGGTGAGGAAGGGACTGAGGACCAGGTATAACCTTGGAGGCCATGCCCCCGCCAGTGACCTACATCCTTCAGCTGAGCCCTATCTCCTAAAGTTTCCAGAACCTCCCAGAACAGTGCCAACAGCTACAGACCAAGCACTCAGGACATCGGCCCAGAGACAGTTCCTATTCAAACCATAACAAACACATATCCACAGGGAAGGCAGAGGTCTGACTGAGTCATTGCAGTAATTCATTTCTTTTCAGAAGATCATGTGAAATTTTACCTCACATATGCTCAATTATGTGGACATAAAGATTGATTCTTCTTCTAACTTAGATCCAAATTGTGAAATAGACAAGAAACTAAATATGCCCCAAGAAAGAAAATTAAGACTACAGGTTAAAGATACATTTGATACCACAAGTACAGAAAACTGTATATAGTGGGGCTGGTGGTCCTCTGCCCCAGGTGCCATCTCCTTCAGAAGTGTTTCACATTAAGAACTTGGGTGACATGGCAAGACTCAGGCCCAAAGTATTTGTGATAACAGATGTAATAAAAAATGGAGGTTTATATAACTTGGACTAATGATAAATGTCCAGATTATATTTTGAGATGTTAGCTAGTTATTGTATGTATATGTAACTTAAAAATTATAAAACAGCAGTGCCTATGTATAGAGGCAAATGAACACACACTTTCCAGACTGAAAATTTGTAAAGCTAAAAAGTTCTATTCCTCCTAAAAAGCTGGTTGAAAAAATGATTATACCCTAACTTATATGCCATAAGGGGAATAAACCAGCCAGGAATATGGGGGTTAGAAAAATTAACTGTCTTAATCTTGGTTCTGGGAATGGAGGTAGGACAGTGAAACAAAGTCACTAACTAGCAGAAAACGCTGGTATTAGTCCCATGGTTTTGCCTTTCTGAAACCACATTATGTCCTCCCAAAGCAATCAAACAGGTATGCAGGAAAATGTGCCACCAAAAATTGGCAGGAAAAATAATTCAAATCCTTTGTAGAAAAATTCAATTTTGAAAAAGCCCTGAGTGAATTCTTCTTAAAGAAGTCCAAAATGAGTCATTTAAAGACAAATATATTAAAACACAGAAGATAAACGCATGTAAGAATCAATAGGATAACCCAGAGAGAAAATACATACAAAATCCTTACTCAGAATGCAAAATAAATTTGTGTAAGTAGAAGAGCAGAGGCCAGAAATATTTGAGGGGCACCAAATAATAGAACTATAAATTTGTAAGAATTCATGCTTAAAATTCATCTGATGGCTTAGCGAAAAGACAGCTTATGGATGGAATTAGAGAAAATTATTTTAAGTGAACAAACACAAGCCCAGATAGAGAAATACCACATGTTCTCACTCATATGTGGGAGCTGAATCAAAAATTAAAAGAAGGAAAAAATCCTATATGGAGGTCAGAACATAATAAAAAGCTAAAGTCGACTTAGCAGAAAAGGGACAATTTGGGGAGCACAAAAGGAGGAGGGAGGGATCTAGTAAAAGGAGGAAATCCTGGGAGAGGAGACCAGGGAGAGGAGGAACAAGAAGGAGTGAGGAATGGGGGAGAGGGTGACCTCAGGGTGAACAGCCCAACTTTAATAGTCCTGGAAATAATTATAACAGCACCAATAATACCAAAAAATGGTCATTAATACAGATGGGCTAGAAAACTCATGTAATAGTACTGACAATGTAAAAAGGTAGTTCACTACAGAAAAAGTTTCGATCTTAAACATAATTGGGATCCAAGGATATATAGAAAAATATTACAACAAAAAGGCAAATGGAAGAGAGGTCTTTGGTGCAGGGGTGGGACAGATGGAGGAAGCACACAAGAGGGCAAGGGGGAACTTATCTGTGCAATGAACAACAAAATGCATATATAGAAATGTCACAATGAAATGCATGTCAGAATGAAACATTAAGTTGTACGTTAAAAATTTCCAATAAAAAGACAAAAAAAGAATTAGAGAATTGGAATACTAAAAAATTACCTAAAATTCCAGAAAAAATGAAGAGATGGGGATAATAAAGTAAAAACTTTCCAGAAATCAATTACTTGATGAGTTATAAAGTGATTTTTACAAAAACTCTGACAAAAATGATAAATGAAAAAGAAATCTCAAATAGCAATATCAATGCTTATGTTTTTAACAGGTATAGCTTAATGAAAATTTTTAAAAAGGCCCAGCAGCCATAGACAGGCTTATTCTAAAACACCTGTAGAAAGGTACAAGCCTATTAGTACCCAAAACAATCTTGAAAAAGAATGAGGTAGAAGGAATTGCTATACTCATTATTATTATCAAGGCAGTGTGGTATTGGTGGAAGGAAAACACAGAGGCCAATGGAACACAAAACATAACCTACAAATACAACTCCCAAAGTGTTTTCAACTAATTTCTGATGAAGGGGCAAAAGCAGTTCAAATGGCAGGACAGGCTTTTCAACAAATTGAACCAAAAGAATCAGGCATTTAGATGTTTATTTTTAAAAGCACTCTTAAACTTACATCTTATTCTAAATATTAACTCAAAATTAATTATAGAATTAAATATAAAACATTAAATGATAAAACATTTAGACAATCTTCAAGATGAAGAAATTAATATCAAAAGCATGATTTATTAAAAGAAATAATGAATTCAACTTTGTCAAAATTTAAAAATTTGCTATGTAAATGAGCATTTTAAGAGCATGAAAGAAAACTTACATCCTGGAAGACCATATTTGTGAGACATATATCTGTCAAAGGTATCATATCTGAGGAATGTTTTTAAAAATTCTCAACACTCAACAGTGAAGAAACAAATGATCCAATTAGAAGATTAGAAAAAGACAAAAATAGCATATGAAAGGTGATCAATTTCAGTACCCATTATGGAAATGTAAACTTCAAAGTTATCTTCTACAATGACTACATTTTTTAAAAAGTACTGGCAATAAAAATTGCTTATTTCTGTGAAGAATGTCACTGGAATTTTGATGGGGATTGCATTGAATTTATATATCACTTTTCATCATAGCACCATCCTATGAATATGGCCATTTTAATGATATTTATTCTGCCAACCCATGAACATAAAAGAGCTTTCTATTTTTTAGTGTCTTCTATAATGTCTCTCTTCAATGTTTTATAATTTTCACCACAGAGGTCTTCAACATCTTTGGTTAAGTTCATGCCTAAGTATTTTATTATTTTTGAAGCTATTGTGATTGAGATTGTATTCTTGAATTCTTTTTCAGTGAGTTCCCAGCTACAACCATGTAGAAGATAGAAATTGGATATTGATATGTTGTTGTTGTTGTTGTTGTTGTTGTTAGGTGCTGTTGAGTTGACACTATAGCGACCCTCATACTGTATTCAATGGCTGTTTTGGGATTGCCTTGGGAGTGGATTACCAGGTCCTTCTCCGGATATTGATATGTAGAAGACAGAAATTAGATCCTTTTCTATCACTTTGTACAAAAATCAACACAAAATTGATCAAAGACCTTAGTGCAAGATCAGAACCTTCAAAGCTACCATTGGAAAACATAGAAGCAGCACTTGAAGATCTAGCATAAGCAAATGTTTTGTAAATAGGACTCCAATAGCTTAGGAAATAAGAGCAAGAATAGACAAGTCCCACTTGTCTATTAAGGGAAAAAGCTTCTGCACAGTGAAATAAACAATCAACTGAGTGAAGAGACGACCTGCAGAATAGGAGAAAATCTTTGCCAAATATTCATTAGATAGAGGATCAATATGTAGACTACACAAAGAACTCAAAACAATTAAACAAAAAGAGCAAATAATACAATCAATAAATGCGCAATGGAAATGAATAGTCTTTTTGAAAGAATAAATACAAATGGCCAATAAATACATGAAAAAATTCTCAATATCTCCTAGTCATCAGGGAAATGAAAATCAAAACTGTGTTGAGATGCCATTTCACTCAGTCAGAATTGCTAGCTTCAAGAAAACAAACAATAACCAATCCTGGAGAGGATGCAGGGGGGAAAGGAACTTTTATTCACTACTGGTGGGAATGTAAATTAGACTATGGAAATCAATACAGAGGGTCCTCAAAAGACTGAAAGTTGGTGACCCAGGAATATCTTTTTTGGGTATATACTCAAAAGAATTAAAGTCAGCTTACAACAGAGATACCTGCCTACCCATGTTTATTGTAGCACTATTCACAACAACCAAATTATGGAACCAGCCTAAGTGCCCAACAACACATGAATGGATAAAGAAAATATGATATACGTACACAATGGAGTTTTACTCAGCCATAAAGAAGAATGAAATTATGGCATTTGCAGAAAAATAGATGGAACTGGAAATCATTATTTTAAGTGAAATAAGCCAGACTCAGGAAGACACATTTTTTCACTAATATGTAGAAAAACAGGAAAAAACAAAAACAAAAAACGAAGAAGACTTGAAGCTAAAAGGGGTAATTGTAGTACTATAAAGAGGAAAAAGGAAAGGAGGAAGAGATATAGTAATATTGGAAGGGTGAATATGCTTCAAGCACATTATATATATATAATATTTACATATAAATTGTTTATATATTTATAACATATATATATGTGCTTGAAGCATTTCCATGTATATGGGAATGTTACGGTAAAACCTCTTAGTACAATAAGTATATGTTAAAAATAAAAAAAGCTAAAAAACTGCTTGTGAGAATGTAAAAGAAATATGCACTGCTGGTTGTTGTTGTTATTAGGTGTCATTGAGTTGGGTCCAACTCATAGCAATCCTTTTTACAATAGAATGAAACACTCTCGGACACTGTGCCATGTCTGGTACTATTGTCAGTGCTTCTTTGCTATTCATAGGGTTTTTGATGGCTGATTACTTTGAGAGTAGTCTGCCAGGTCCTTCTCCCAAGCCTACAGCACTTGGTATGCCCAGACCCTCTCCCATTCAAGGCTAATGAGGCTGACATTGCTTAGCTTCTGAGGTCAGATGGGACCCTAGGCTAGGATGATTATGGCTATAGACACATGTATTGCTGGTACGAGAGTAAAATACACTATGACTCTCTCAGCCAGTTTTACAGTTTCCTTTAAACTAAGCATGCCAATTATCATACTACCTAGAAATATCGTTCTTGAACTTTGTCTCAGAGAAGTGAAAACCTCTGTTCACTCAAAATCCTGAACACCAGTGTTTGTAACTACTTTATTTATAATAGAACAAAGAGAGAAAGCAAAGATGTCCTTTCATCTGTAAGTGGTTTAGCAGGTTGTGGCACACCCATCCTGGAGCCCTGCCAGCAATGGAAAGAAGAAAATATTTGACTGTGAAAAGAAAAATATTAATTCTGCCGATAGTCGTACTGAGTTAAAAACTCCCAAAACTTTATATATGATTTCAATTATATAGCACTCTTAGAATGACAAAAGAAGAAGTAGAGAAAAGATTCTTGGTTGCCAAAATTTAAGCAAGGGAGGGTTGGGAGGAAAGGAAGTGTGCTTTTCAAAGGACAACAAGGAAGGATCTATGTGGCTTTGGTGAATATTTTGTACTTGATAGTGATGGATACATGAAACTGCACATGTGATAAAACAGCCAAGATAGAAAATTATTTTAAGTGTCTATCAGAGAATGAATGGATAAAGAGAATGTGGTATAGCGAAATACTACTAGGTCATGAAAAAACGATATCCTTCTATTTGCAACAACCTGGATGAACTGAAGGGATATTATGTTATGTGAGACAGGAAAACAAATACAGCATGGTCTCCCTCATGAGTGGAATCCAGGAAATATGATCTCATGGAAGTACAGAATAGAATGATGGCTATCAGAGGCTGGGCAATTGAAGGTGGACATTGAGAGATGCCGGTTAAAAGTTATACAATTATAGTTAGATAGAAGGAATAGGTTTCAAGAGATCAAGTGTTAATAACAATATATTATATTCTTGAGAACGTAAACAGAATGAATGTTAATTGCTGTTACCACAAAAAGGATAACTATGTGAGATAATTTACTTACTAATCAGCTAGCTTTACTCATTCCAAATGTATACATACTTCAAAACATCATTTTAAGCCGGGCACAGTGGCACACTCCTGTAATCCCAGCGGCTTGGGAGGAGGAGGCAGGAGGATCTCAAGTTCGAGACCAGAGGTAGTCTGTGTAATTTACTGAGACCCTGTCTCAAAGAGTAACACAATGGGCTGGAGGGGGCAGCTCAGTGGTCCAGCACTTGCAAAGCATGCAAGCACGAGTTCCTAGGTTCAACCCCCAATACCGCAATAAAATAAAAAAAAGTTATACATAATAAAAATATGTATTGTTATCTGTCAGTTTGAAATTTTTGTAGAATTAAATACACACACAAATGAATACAAGTAAATCTGGAGAAATCTAAACAGATCATTAGATTATATCAATGCCAGTATTGTACCACAACACGGTGCCAGTCTCGCAGTGCATGTGTATGTGTGTTTATGCTATAATTTGTTTGTGAATGATATACATTTATATGTAAGTATAGCACATAATAAAGATATCATTGGGGAAATTGCAAAAAATAATACACGACAATTGTGTTGTTTCACACAACTGCATGTAAACATGCAATTACCTCAAGATACAACGCTTGAACATTTAAAAAGAAGGCACAAACAACAACATTAGGACTTACAATAGAGTGTCACCACAGATGCTATGATGGTTGAGAAGACCGCACTCCACATGGCACATGAGCGGGCACTGCTCAACAGCACTGAAGGACCACAGCAGCTCAGGGCGTGGGGAGCTGGTCCTGGAGAGCAGGCAGGGCAGGTGTGACCCACCTGTTCATGCTGCACCAGCATCACAGCGAGGTCGCAGCAGGCAGCCCTCCCTGGGTTCACCCCTGGGGACAAGGACATACCAGGCTAAGGTGTGGAAATACATCCTGTTGTCTCTCTTCCCTGTCAGAACGGCCACCATCAACAAAACAAACAAGAAATTCTGGCAAAGATGCAGGGTAAAATGAACCCTATTACACTGCTGGTGGGACGGCAAATTAGTTCAGTACAGAGGTATCTCAGAAAAAGAAAAATGGGCCTACCATATGATGCAACTATACCATTTCTAGGAATATACCTAAGGAAGATAAGTCATCATACTGCAGGGAAACCTGCACTTCCATATTTAATGCACTCTTAACAAGTATAACTGTATGGAATCAATACAGATGTCCATTAATAGATGATTGGATCAACAATGTGGGATATATATACATAATGGATTATTATTCAGCAGTGAAAAAGAATGAAATTGTCATTTGCAGCAAAATGGATAGAACTGGAGAGTGTTAAAGAAAGTTCACTGCAGGAAAAGTTTCTGTCTTAAACAGAACTGGAACCCAAGGATATATAGAAAAATATTACCATAAAAAGACAAGTAAATGATAGAGAAGTCTTTGATGGGAGGGTAGGGTGGGGTGGAAGCGTACAAGAGGGTAAGGGGAATCTATATGAATAATGTAGAACAAAATGCATATATGGAAATGTCACAATGAAAAGAATGTCAGAATGAATCACATTAAGGTGTACATTAAAAATTTCCAAAAAAAAAAAAAACAAAAAAAAAAAAAAACTGGAGAGTGTTGTGTTAAACTAAATAACCTAGACTCAAAAAGAGAAATACTGACTGCTCTCCCTCATATGTGGGGTTTAGATCTAGGTCTACCCTAAAGGGAAAAAATATGTACATACATCTATATGTTGTTGTTAAGTGCCATCGAATCATGTCCAACTTATAGAGCCCCTATGTACAGCAGAACAAAACACTCCCCGACATTATGCCATGCCTGGCACTGTGCTTCTCTTCTATTCATAGGGTTTTCAATGACTGATTGTTTTTGAGATTGCTTTGAGAGTGACTTGCCAGGTCCTTCTCCCATTTTTGCTGCAGTGGGGATCGAACCAGGGTCTCAGACAATGCAGAGCAGCATTCTACCAAGTGAGCTAAACTCCAGCCTCTCTCTCTATATATAGATAGATAGATAGATAGATAGATAGATAGATAGATATAGATAGATAGATATAGATAGATAGATAGATAGATAGATAGAGAGAGAGAGAGAGAGAGAGAGAGAGAGAGCTCAGTCATGTTTATCTAAGATTGAAAAATACAAATTGAACCACTATGGGTGGGAGGGACTTGTGGGAGGGAGTGAACTATGAGGAAGGTGGAAAAGGGAAGGGGGACAACTTAGAGGAGTAAAGAGAGAGAGAAAAAATGCAAAATACAGGATGCAACTCTATGGTAATCAAAAATTGTGCTATAACTCATAATTGCATATAATTATCATGTTAAGCAAAAGTTTTCTTTTTTAGCTGAACTTAATAGTATTTTATTTTTTTACTTTTTCTGTAAAATGTTTAAGGAGATGGAAGTATAAACAATCCTGATTTCACTGTGCATAATGAATATATGAACTGAGTTACTACTCTGTACCCATCAATATGTACAATTAATATACTAATTTAAAAAGGCCACCTGTTGTCTAGTGGGTGGTGGAAACAGGCTATTCCAGCCTACCCTACACTGAGGATGCCACACTATCAAAGCTTTCTGCAGTTACTTGTAAGGATTACAGAAAAGAAGGGAGAACTGGTTCCTTCAAGGTCCCCAGATCTCTTTCCTGCATAAATCATCAATATGATTATTGATGATAAAACATCATGTTACTTGCCATCTAAACAGGGCTTCCTATACACTCAATTGCTCAAAGTGAGCAATAGAATCACTATTACACTCTGTTCTAAGGAAGGATTTTATCTGCGCCTTATGCACCACTGAAAAAGAGAATACGAAATATTGTATTTTACACTTTATAACTCAATATTCTTAAAAAACAACAAACATCCTGCTTAATCTTTCTTATATACTAAAACTGCATATGAATAGGACAGAGAAGACAGTGTTAAATCTATTAAGATCTGTTTTATTTGTACTGAATAAATTAATGAGTGGTGGCGGTCTTAGATGCCATCGAGTCAGGTCCGACTCATAGCGACCCTCATAGGGTTTTAAATGGCTAATTGTTTTGGGATTGTTTTTGGAAGTAGGCTGCCACATCCTTCTCCCATTTTTTGCTATGCTAGAGATCGAATCAGAGCCTCAGAGAGCATAGAATGGCACTCTACCAACTGAGCTAAACTCCCACTGAAATTAAGGAGTAGTTGCACAGAAATTTGCAGGAGTATATTATTTTTATATTACCTGTCATAAGATCATCAACAAAGTGTTATAGCATTCTTTCTTTGGTTCTCATCTACTTACATTTGAATATTTGCCTGAGATAAGAACACAAACAGAATACTCAATTCATCTGCGGGCACATAAACCTGAGCTTCTTAATTCATGTGACCAGAGTCTAGTTGTAAGTAGTTGCTGCAGCAGTTCAGATTCTCCACAGATTGGCAAAAATTAAATAAATAAATAAATAAATAAATCACTTATACACATACAGTTCAAGTTAGAATGTTGTTGTTGTTGTTAGGTGCCGTCGAGTCGTGTCTGACTCATAGTGACACTCATAGGGCTTTCAATGGCAGATTGTTTTCGGGATTGCCTTGGGAGTGGGTTGCCACATCCTTCTCCCATGTCTGCGGTGCTGGGAATCAAACTCTGGACCCCAGAGAGTGCAGAGCGGCGCTCTAACAACTGAGCTAAAATCCCAGCCCCCAAGTTAGACTGAGTCCAGTTGATTTATTCATTTATTATATATATATATATATATATATATGTTTATTTATTTATTTATTTATTTATTTATTTTTGAGTACTGGGAGATGAACCCAGAGCCTTGGGAGCTGCAACTACAATCCCTCTTTTGCTTTTTTTATTTGGAGACAGGGTATTATTAAGTTATACAGACTTGCCTCTGGCAGCACACATTTATATTTATATTGCGTATAATTACAGCATATATACAATACCATACACAAATTATAAGTGCTCTGCTTGGTTAATTTTCAAATTCAACACATCTGTATAATCACTAGTTTTAGAAACAGAACAAAAATCATATCCCACAAGCCCAAATTATGCACCTTTCTGGTCTCTGCCACCAACCCCGCCTAAGGAAACCATTATTGATGCCTTCCATCTTCATACATTGATTTTTGCCTGCTTTATTTTATAGCTTTACATAAATAAAATCCTATTGTATATTTTCCTTTCATACCCATAATCTTTAACATTGTGCTTAGAAAGTTCACCCCCACAACCTACTACCACATAGCTACATTTGTTCTATGAGCACTTGTTCTTGATTGCTGGTATTTATTACACTGTGTGGATTTTTTAATCCACTGAAAGCTCCTGACTGTTACCAGTAGTCCTAAGTCACCATGTGTGGCTGTGTTCAGCATCAGTGGAGATGGTGAGTAGTTAGGTGAGCAGTTACTCAAACTAGTTGAGGCAACTGGGGTCTGTCACAGCAATGTTTGGGTGCTCTGACAGCATCAAACACTCTTCAAACTCAGTATTCCATGTCTTTTTTAATGTGACTACATAGAAGTACTGTAATGTGTTTTAATTTGTTTAATTTTCTAAGTAACAAAGGTGAAGGCCTTTGAAAATATTTATTGGCTATTGAGATATACTGTACTCTAAATGTCTTCACTTGTTTTCCCCATTGTTTTATCTTTTTCCATTTGTCAAGACTCTTTCTATAGTATGGATACTCATTAGTCCACTGGGTATTGGACCATAATTGGCCTGTTAGTCCATATATATGTAAACCAAGTATCTTCTTCCATTTTCTCAGTTTGCCATATGCGTTTTTCAGCATGTTCAGAAATAAAGAACAGGACAATACAACAGATGTATAGAAAAATATTTCCCACGACAGATTGGCCACATGATGAGGGAGGTTGAGGTGTCCCACAATCGGCCATTTGCAGACTAGACACCCAGGGAAGCCAGCACAGGGTTACCAGTCCAGACTCAAGGGTTTGTGGCCCAGGCCAGCCACAGATAGAAGTTCCAGCCTGAGTCCAGAGCCACCAGCACACGGAGCACTGACCTCCAGGGCCCTCAAGGGACTGAATGAGACCTCATTTTGGTGAGGCTGAGTCTGCTCACTCTCCACTCATACAGACACTCATCTCCTCCAGAGACTCTGTAGGCTCCCCAGAAACAATGCTTAATCTGCTATAGCTGGACTTAGCCCACCTGGCCCACCTACACTGATACAGAAAATTAGCCATCATGACATATTTCTATTCTTTTAAGAATTCTTAATCTTGACATATTCCAGCTTAACATTATTTTGTAGTTTGGTAGTAACTTTTTTTTAACCATAAGGCCTACTTTGTCTAATATTAGCATGTTTGCAGAGTTTTGGTTTGTGTTTACAGGTAAAAACTCATCCTATATTTTTTATGTTCAACATTTTTGTGTCCTTCTATGGATGTTCCTCATTTATAAGCCATACATTTTGTATGTTTTCTTGTGTTTGTTTTGCTTTATTTCTAATCTGAGTGCTTTGAGTATGAGGAGTGTTCAGTCCATTCACATGGATTGGAATTGCTGGGGTGTATAACTGTAGATTTTTAAAAAGTTGCTCAAATTATTTTTTAAAAGACATGCAGTTATTGATCTAAAACTGTCTTCTTGTCGCCTCACTTCTGAAGAGCATCGTTGGTGGTGCACTGCTCTGGTGGGCATCCGTAAAGAGCCTCGTGTTCCCAGAGCAATCTCACAGGCATAACTTTGTATCCTAGATTGGAGATACCATCCGGTTCTGTTCTGTTGAGAAGTTGGATCTCACTCTGATCCCCTACCCTGCACAGCTTCGAAATTCAGCAAATGTCCTATGTGGGATCAAGTGTGTGTGAGGACTATTAGATCTTCACTTTACTCACCCCAGCCCACAGGGCTGTCAAAAGCTGTGAGGTATATGTCTGTCTCCCTCCTCCAGGGACAATTCCAAACACTCACATTTGCTGGTTCAATATCTGCAAATGTACGAGGAGGAAAAATCAGCTGATGGTTTTTTAGAGTAAAATTAAGAAAAAGAATAAAATACACATGGAGAGAACTTCATATTACCATGGATTTGTTTAAATAGCTACAGCTATCTGAGCATGGAATACTCAGATGAATAACAACAGATTGCAAAGGGAACACACATATTACATATTACATGATCAAATTGTTCTTGTTAGTACCATTGAGCTGCGTTGACACATAGCTACCCTAGGTACAACTGACAAAATATTCCCAGAACTGTGCCAGGCACACAATCTTTTTTTATGCTTAAGCATTATTTCACACATTGTGTCAATCCACCTAGTTGAGGATCTTCCTTTTTTCATTGACCTATCACTCTCCCAAGACTGGTGAATGACTGATGTCATTCGCCAGAGACTGGTCCCTCCTGATAATATGTCCAAAATACATCAGACACAGTCTAGCCATCCTTGCTTCCAAACAACACTCTAGTTGCACTTCTTCTAGGAAGGATCTATTGGTTCTTTTGGCAGTCCATGGAATATTCAATATTTGTCTCCAATACCATAATTCAAAACCATCAATGCTTCTCTTGTCTCCCTTATTCCACATCCAGCTTTCACAAGCATATGATGTGACTGGAAATACCATGGCATGAGTCAGATGCACCTTTGTCTTTAATGTGATGTGACATCTTTACTTTTCAACACTTTCAATAGGTCTTTTGCAACAGCTTTTCCCAATGGAATACATCTTTTGATTTCTTGACTGCTGCTTCCATGCATGTTGATTGCATAACCAAGTAAAGCAAAATCTTGGACATCCTCAATCTTTTTCTATCATGAAGTTGTGAGCTGACCCAGTTGTAAGGATTTTTGTTTTCTTGATGTTGAGGTGCAATCTATACTGAAGGTTATGTTCTTTGATCTTCATCAACAAGTGTTTCAAATCCACTTCAGTATCAGCAATCAAAATTATATCATCTACATAATTATTGTTGTTAATAAGACTTCCTCCAATTATGATGCCATGTTCTTCTCTATAAAGTCCAGCTTCTTGGATTATTTGCTCAGCATATAGATTGAAGAGGTACTGTGAAAGGATATAGCCCTGATACACATGTTTCTTGACTTTAAATCAGGTAGTGTTTCCTTGTTCTGTTTCAACAACTGCCTCCTGGTCCACGTACAGATTCCTTATGAGTACAATTAAGTGCACTGGTATTCCCATTCTATACAATATTATCCATAATTTGTTGTGATCCACATAGTCAAATGCTTTTATATAGTCAATAAAACATAGATATATCTCTGGTATTCTCTGATTCGGGCCAGTATCCATCTGACACCAGCTATGACGTCCCTGGTTCCACGCCCTTCTTAATCCAGCTTGATTTTTTGGCAGTTCCCTGTCAATACACTTCTGAAATCACATTTACATGATTTTTAATGCTATTTTTAGGTGTCTCCTCATTGAGTTGGATCGGACTCATGGTGATCTCATAGGGTTGTCATGACTGATTGCTTCAGGGGTGGATTGCCACGTCTTTCTCCCACTGAATAATCCTTAGAAAAATTTTACTTGTGTGAGATATTAATGATACTATAGGATAATTTCAACATTCAGTTGAATTCCCTTTCTTAGGAATAGAAACAAATATGAATCTCTTCCTGTCAGTTGGCAGGGTAACTGTTTTCCAAATTCTTTGGCATAAACAAGTTAGCACCTCCAGTGCTTCATCTGTTTGTTGAAACATCTCTATTGGTACTCCATCAATTACTGGAGCTTTGTGTTTCACCAAATCCTCCAAGGCAGCTTCCACTTCATCCCTCACTACCATTGGTTCCTGATGATAATCAACCTCTTGAAATAATTGGTCATCCACCAACTCCTTTTGGTGTATTCCTTCCATTTTTTTTTAAATGTTTCTTACACTGTTTAATAGTTTCCCTATGGAATCCTTCACGATTGCCACTTGAGGCTTGGCTTTCTTTTTTTTTTCAATTCTTTAAGCTTGAGAAAAACAGAATGTGTTCTCTTTTGGTTTTCTATCTCCAGCTCTTTGCAAATGTCATTATAATATTTGATTTTGTCTTCTTGAGATGTCCTTTGAAATCTTCTGTTTAGTTCTTTAACTTAGTCATGTCTTGCTTTAGCTGCTTAACATTCCAGGGAAAGTTTCAGAGTCTCTTTTGACATGAAATTTGGTCTCTTCTTTTCTTTTCTTTTCTTTTTTCTTGTCTTTTTAATAATCTTTTGCTTTCCTCATGAGTGATGTCTTTGATGTCATGCCACAACTTTTCTGGTCTTTCATCATTAGTGTCTAGCACATCAAATCTGTTCTTAAAGTAGTCTCAGAACTCAGATGGGGTATACTGAAGGTCATACCTTGGCTCTAGTACACTTGTTCTAATTTTCTTCAGTTTCAGTTTAAACCTGAATGAGCAGTTGATGGTCTGCTTCACAATCAGCACCTGGTCTTGTTCTGACTTTCGACATTGAGCTTTTCCATTGTCTCTTTCTACAAGTTAGTTAATTTGGTTTCTGGTTCCTATATGTTCCATCTTGTGAATTCTGTGTGTATAGTTGCTATTTATGTTGATGAAAAAATGTATTTGCAGTGAAAAGGTAATTGTTCTGACAAAATTCTATCATGCAATCTCCAGCATTGTTTCTGTCACCAAAGCCATATTTTCCATCTACTGAGCCTTTTTCTTTGTTACCAACTTTTGCATACCAGTTACCAGTAATTATCAGTGCATCCTGTTTGCATTTTCAGTCTATTTCACACTGCAGAAGCTAATAAGTATCTTCTCTATCTTTATTTGTATCTTTAGTAGTGGGTGCATAAATTTGAATAATAGTCATATTAACTATCCTTCCTTGTAGGCATATGGATAGTATTCTATCATTGACAGAATTGTACTTCAGGACAGATTTTGAGATGTCTTTTTTGATGATGAATGCAACCCTATTTCTCTTCAATCTCTCATTCCCTGCATAGTAGACCATATGATTATCTGATTCAAAATGGCCCATGCCAGTCCATTTTAGCTCCCTGAAGCCTAGAATGTCATTGTTTATGCACTTCCCTTCCCTTTTGACAATTTCTAATTTTCCTAGGTTCATACTATGTATATTCCATGTTCCAATTACTAATGGATATTTACAGTTGTTCCTTCTCACTTTGAATCATGCCACATCAGTAAATGGAGGCTCTTCAGACTTTACTCCATTCTTGTCATTAAAGTAGACTCTAGTTTAAGGAAGTAACACTTCCCCAGTCATCTTTTCAGTGCCTTCCAACATGGGGGGCTCATGTTCCAACACTATGTCTGACAGTGTTTCTGTGCTATTCATAGGGTTTTCAAATGCTAATTGTTTCTAGAGTGGGCTGTCAGGTCCTTCTCTGGTCTGTCTTACTCTAGAAGCTTAGCTGAAACCTGTCCCTCATAGGTGACCCTGCTGGTATCTGTAAATGCTCGTAGCATAGCTTTCAGCATCATACCAACACACAAGCCCCAACAGTACCACAAACTGACAGACACATGATAAAATAGATGTTCTAAAGTACAATCTTAGTTATAACTGTCCCTAGGAAATAATGAAGGAGAAAAATACTTTCGTGGGAGAAAAACTAACATTAATATTAGATAGATGAAAGAAAATGAAAAACACAAAAATAACTAAATCTTAAAAATTAAAGAAAATACATTTATTACAGAACTTAAAAGATCCTATTAAAGTGACAGAAATCACTACCAGATGTATAGTCTCTATAAACTATGAAAGCAGATTATAAAATTCAATAAAATTTAAAAAGATATTTTAGGTAAAATAATTTGTCTGGCACTAGTGACATAGATCAGTGGTAGAGTGCTTGCCTAGCATGCACAAGGCCATGGGTTTGCTCTCCATCACTGCAAAAATAATTAATTAATTAATTTATCTACCCAGAGGGCCAGGGAATGGGTCTTAATTAATGGAAATTTAGGTTCTCTGAACAGTGTTCTGTGTATCATAGATGCTTTACCCAGTTCCAAAGGGCATTTCCTTATGAAATTCACTCCTCCTGCTGGAAGAATAAGTGGGTGTATGTTTCTGAAAGGCTCTGTGGTAGGGCACAGTAAAAGACTTTAAGCTATTCATAACTTTTACTCCAATACTTTCATTCGTTGAAAAAATATGCCAAGTCTACATAAAATTACATTTGTCACAGTTTTGCTTAAAGAATGGGATATTGAATAAGTCCTAATTTTCAAAAGGCAGAAACTGTTTTAAAAATTTTGATAATCAATAGCATCAACTGAAATGAAAATAAAACATTTATTTGTTGTTATTACATAAACATATACTATGAATATAAAAGATGATATGAAATAATGCAACAACAAAATATGTAACTATATAGAAGAGATGATTTCATTTAAATAAAACAGTTCTCTATATGTATTAAGATACATACATATGTCTCCATAGGTACTTACATATCTCTACATGTGTATATGCACACACACACAAACACACATCTGTTTATGTTTCTGAAAGTTTAAAATCTGGAAGTAGCTAGGCACTGTTGCTTGCACCTATAATCTCAGCAACTCAGAGGGATGAAGCAAGAGAATTGTGAGTTTGAGACCAGAGGCAGTCTGTGCAATTTAGCAAGACCCTGTCTCAAAATAAAAAACAAAAAGGGGCTGAGGTTGCAATTCAGTGATGGAACACCCTGGGTTCAATCCCCTACTACTATATATATATGTATGTATATATATGTATATATATGTATATGTATATGTATATATATATATGTGTGTGTGTATATATATATATATATATATATGTATATATATATATATGGGCAAGGATATTTTCCCTAAAATATTACCAGTAGTTAAATATGAGTGCCATTTTAATCTTAATCTATATTTGATAACACCTAGTTAACATGGGCCAGTTATAAGACAGGACAAAGCCAATTTCTCATGCAGTATAATAAAATCCACCAGACCTGCCAAAACAAAGGCACCACCGACTGAGTGGCTTAAACAACAGAAATGTATTGTTACATAGTTCCCAAGTCTGGAGTCCAAGGTCAAGGTGCAGAAGACTTGGTTCCCGTGCTTGCAGGTGGCAGCCTTCTTGCTGCCTCTGCATATAACTGACCCTCTGCACCTGCCCCCTATCTGTCCTAATCTTTTGAAAACACAGGTATGCTATGGGATTAGATCATACTTTAAGGAGTTCATTACACCTAGTTACCTATTTAAAAATCCTTTCTCCAAATGCAGACACCTTCTAGGGGACTAGAGTTGGCATTTCAAAATATGGGTACGGGGGAACCACAACACAACCCCTAACAACTGTCCTGAGTGTGGTGTTTAACATTTGCTCTGATTATTCCAGATGCTATAAGCTTAATATGATGATCATGAACACCAATTTTCATTTTTGTGTTGTTGTTGTCTCTAAGTGCTGTTGAGTCAGGTGCAACTCATAGTGAGTTTTAGTTAAACCCTCTGCACCGTTGGGTTACAGAGAACCACGGGTTTGTGTTTCATTCTCCGCAATCCCCACTCTCGGTGTTTTCAATATTAGCATTTTTACCATTTGGCCTTGCCACTGTATTCCTTTAATAGTGCAGCAAGAAGAAATGCAAATGTTATACTCTTGAACAGACACAGAACTTAAAATGGAGTTAAGCATAATTTTCCTGTATCTACTTTCATTGTTTTAAAGTTTCATGTTCTTTTATGTCTCATCTGTTTCTCATATGGAAAAAAACAATGAAGAAGAGGCTTCTTAAAAAATGCCATCCTTTTGACCAGTGGAAAATGACTGGACTCTGGCCCACTTAGGCAATTCAATAAAAGGACCTTTTCCTTCCTCTGATATAGAGCAGCCTGGCCTCTCTGCTGGTGCTGCCCGCCCC
>VMDO01030075.1:0-21797 GCA_007922755.1 Pedetes capensis | reverse complement strand
GTGGGATTTAACTGGAGAGGACAGCAGACATAATGCAGACTAGACCAAAGTTATTGGGTCAGACTAGACCAAAGTTATTGAAACTACAGCAAGAGATAAAAAGAAAAATAGACCCTGAAACTAGACTGCAATCATTGACATTGTTAAAGAAGGACTGTGAGGGGGCAGGGGAGACAGTTAGCGTCTGTGCCCAGATTCTCCAGCTGTTCCACAAAAACACCAATTGAGACCAGGGCTTGCATGCAGGACATCTGCTCTTGGAAGTGACCTCAGGGAGCAAGAGAGGGAAACTGGCAAGCATAAAACTGAAAAGAAGTGAGAGAATTGAAATTTGCCCTGTCCAGCTGCTCACACAGTGGGCATCTGGATGCAGGTCCATCTGGTGCCCCTCTAGGATGTGCCTCTTGTCCAAAAGAAGCAACCATTTCTCCACTGACTTCAGGTTCTCATTGGTAAAGGTTACACCACGGTGCATTTGTTCCTTTGCAAGTCTGGGTCTGCTCAACTGTCCCCTGCCTGGCAGCTGGAAAAAGTCTGGGCTGGAGGGAGAGAAATAACAGTGCAGGTGAGATGTCTTCACCCCAGGTATGGCTGAGGAGGTTGGTTACCATGGCAACAGCTTGAGGAAAAAACAGTGGCACAGGAAATGTGAGGCTGGGTACAAGTGGTGTCTGCCTGGGTCAAAGGCATGAACCCCTCAGACCCATGTATCTTTTACTACACCTAGTATGATAAAATGCCTTCCAGTTGGTGGTGGTCACATTCTGTAGAAAGACATAACATAGGAATCCTGCAGATTCCCTCGCACCTGCCCTGCACCATGGCTACCCACTCTTTGTTCCTTGGTGTGACTCAGAATCTCAACCCCAAGGGATCTGAGCATTTATGTGGTGAACCCTACCTAGCAAGCTATGGCGGCTGAGGTTTGCCATTACAATGATAACTGGACTGGAAGAATCAGGAAAATAGGTCCCAGGCTAGCTCTTCACCCTGCATGGCTCACGGGCAGTCCTTGAACCTCCTGGACAGCAGGATTGGTTAGGCTCCCAGCCCTGGGACTCCACCGGCACGAGGTACCCAGAGTGACCAGTGGCACTTATATTTCCAAGGTCAATAGGAACTTGCAGTGCGTCTTGGGCAGAGGCATTTCTTCCCTTTCCCCCACTCCTCTGAGTTCTCTTGGAACTCTATTCCAAAAGATCCTAACATTCGCAGAAATCTGGAGCGCAGATCCCCAGTGGATTATGAGTTCCTGCACTCATGAGCTTATCCTGTCAAGGGATGGCCAATTGCTGAGGGTGAAGGTCACCTCCAGGAGCACAGCTCCCAGCACTGCTTTTACTTTTTGAAACAGGGTCTCACTAAGTTATGCAGACTGCCTCTGGTCTTGAACTTGCAATCCTCCTGCCTCCGCCTCCCGAGCCGGTGGGATTACAGGCATGTGCCACTGCACCTGGCTCTTATTGTTGACCCTTTGATCAGAAGCAGCATTGTGTGGGATCTGATGCTAATAGATGACTTACCCTTTAAACTCATGGATGGGATGCTGGCAGAGGTGGAGAGCAGAGTAAGAAAATGATTACCCAATAGGGGCAGAGTGGGTCTACTCTACACCTATAATTCAAGTGGCTGGCTGGTCCTCAAGAGAGGGTGCTCTGTCAGACTTTGCTTGTGGCAGGATGGCCTTGCAGAAGAAGTGGTAGCTTAATTGGCTATGGTACCAGAGTACCCTGCTGTGTAGCTACTGCCAGGCCTCTGCACCCATCACCTCTGTCATTCTATCCACGGCCTCATTACTCAAGCACCAGGAGCCTGGAACAGAGGCTGGCTAACTCCTACAGGAAGGTCTCCCTGTCCAGCATAGGCCCCTCTGTCACGCACATGGATGACACAGCATTTCATACAGACTCCCACCTCATGCCCATGTCATGAGGTCATTTGCACACCTCTTCCCCAGACTCCCTCATGCCTGCTCTTCCTCTTCCAAGCCCCTCCCAGGTACCCAGTCCCCTCACTTCTGGACAGACCTGGCTACTCCCCAGACCCCGAGCGCTTTCACTCCATTCTACCTCCAGCGGGGAGGGTTCCCCTTGCTGCTGGCCTCTAGGGCCCCCTGGCTGATGCCACAGCATGGTGGTGGCACTCCATTTGTTTCGAGCAGCAGGATATCACGGCCTCCCATCTAGGAACCCGATTCCAGGCTCTTCCTCCGTAAGTTGGTCACATAAGGAAACCACCCAGAGGCCACAGCTCCAGGGGGAGTCTTGGTGTTTCAAAGGTAGATGAGACAGGGGTCTGGGCTGCTGGTCATGTCACTCACAGGCCCCCCGGACAGATTCAAGTGTCATCTACAGTGAGCCATGTGTAAGGTAAGATGGTTTGATAACACTTGCCTGGCTTGACACCTGGAAGGATCTCCTAACACCCAATTGTGGCGGGCACTTCCCAACTGGGTGGATTTGATAATTCCCATATCACGGTGGACACCTCTGGTCTTACCTTAGGCCCCAGCAGTGCTTTTCAAATGCTAAGTAATTCTCTGCTGCAGGAGATTTAGCCTTTTAGCCTTGCTCCAGAATTATAGCTTTTTTTTTCTTTGAGGTAGTTAGGGGTTGAATCCAGGGCCTTGCCCATGCTAGGCAAATGCTTTACCATTGAGACTCACTCCCACTCTGTTTTCAGCTTTTATTTTGAGACTAGGTCTCGCTAAGTTTTGCAGGCTGCCTCTGGCCTCAAACTGGAGGCTGAGGAAGAAGGATCATCAGAGTTTCTGGGATTGCAGACGTGTGTCACTGCACCCAGGTCCTTGCTCCAGAATCCTAAAGGTCTGCACTGATTCTTAAACTGGGGGCTTACAGAACTGTACCCAACACCCTTATTCTCCACAGCTGTCTGTAGAGCCATCAGACTTGCTGAGCCATCAGACGCTATGAGCCATGGAACAGTTTGCTCTGCAGTTTGCTGCATTGCTCTGCTTTGGTCTGGCAACCTTTCAAAACTGGAAGCCTTTGAGTCACCTGATAAATGGGTTGAAGCAGTGCTCTGCTCAAAAATGCCCGCGACTTCCGCAGCAACAGCCTCTTTCTTAACAGTAGGGAAGGTAAAGCCCTGGCTTGCTATCTACCTGGAAGGGAGGGAGATGGTTCCGTGTTGCTGGTCGAATCCAGAGAGAGTCCTTTCCTTGGTGGTCCATCTGCGATGGAGTGGCCGATCAGATCGGCAGCAAGCAACCCCCAGCAGGAAGGCGGAAGGCCGAAGGCCGAAGGCGGAAGGCGGAAGGCGGAAGCCGGAAGCCGGAAGCCGGAAGCCGGAAGCCAGCAGCACTCAGCCTCAGCAGCCTCATGTGCAGAGCAAGCTTCGTTTATATGGCCCTGGGGTAATTGCCTTTTCTGCCTCAAGATGACAATCAGGTGGGGGCGTGAGGGGCTAGGTGCAACCAATTTAGAAGTGACATTCAAGTAAAGAGGGAAACCAGATGTCACTCCTTGGGCAATCAAGGGGAGATCCTTGATTACCAATCAGCGGGTAAGATGAGGGTTGGATAAGTCCCTACATACCACTGAGCTGCCCTTGAGCTCCTTCTTTATCTTTTGGGTTATCCTGAGACAAGGTCTCACTAGATTGTGCAGACTGCCTCTGGCCTCAAACATGCTATCCTCCTGCCTTGGCCTCCTGAGATACTGGCATTACAGGCCTGCGCCAAGGTGCCCATATTGTACTTTTTAAATCTGGTTTCTCCCTTTTCTGCTAGAATGAACCCAGTAGCCTTTATACCTCTGTCTTTGTCATCAAATTCTGAGTACCGTGCAGCCCAAGTGAAGACGCTTCCCCGGCTCTTCATTTTGTGTCTACAATGGAATCTCAAGGGGAGCTTTCAGGTTCTGCTGCTGGGTCCCCTTTCTAGGTAAGAGTTAGTGGGTCTGCAATTTCTCCTGGGCCTCAGCTTGTGTTATTCTGATGTGAAAGCAAAGGCAGGAACTAATGGTTTTGATGCTGCCTTGGACGCCCCCACATGCTCCAGAGCCTTAGGCAGCTGGTCACTCACCTGGGCCTTCCCCGCAGGCTTCTCAAGGGCGGTTCAGGAAAGCCAGGCCGCTCCATAGTGTTGTGGTTACCTCTCACTCCTGCCTTCTCAGGGCCACAGTCACGACATGGCTGATGCGTCACCTTGCTCCACTCCCAAGGCACCTCAGCAGATGTCTCAACAACCAAGACACCCTGACATACAAGGGCTCTTACACCCTGCTTCCCACAGCCCTGAGGACCTTGCCTGGGTCACCCAGTGAGGGAGCGGTTGGTTCACACATCCAGAGGGCCAATTTCCCCCTGTGTTTTCCAAAAGGCAGAGCATGGGAATGTTTTGAAGACAGCTTTCTCAGCAGTGGGGGTGGGAGGAGTGGGGAACTGAAGGGAGGAAAACATGCAAGGCCAGGGACTGAAGTTGATGGGCAGGGTGGCCAGTGAAGTCCCTGGTCTCTCCAGGGCCTTGGGAAGAATCATGCAGAATACACATCGGAATTGTGCAGGAAAAGAGTGTCTATGCACTAGCAGAGATCCCATTTGTGAACGCTGCCCACAGGTGTGGATGCACCGCTGGATTTGCAGAGGAGTGGCAAGGAGCCCCTGCCTCTACTGGGTTCACAGGGGAGCCCGGGTGTGAGTCCCTCCAGGCAAGTGTATGTGTGAGTTTTTCAAGCTGCCAGGTTTGCAGGTGTGGGCCACCCCTACCTGCAGCCGGTGCACAGGCTAGCTCTTTCTTCTCCGACCAGGATCGGGACCCCACACCAGAGGTACTGGTGAGGCATGGCAGACGGTGTCAAGGACAGACAACTTTGAGATGCCTTTAGTACAGATTTCATTGTACAGCTCCTGTAAAGAAATCAAGCCCTCAAGCCTGCCCTTCTGGATAGCGGAAGTGTCAAGGCTCCGGCCTGGGTGGCAGTCATCCGGGTCCCAGCATCCCGGATGTCCTCTGTGTAGGTCAGCTTCTCTTCTGCTGCTGTTGGTTCCTGATGATCTCCCTCTCTGTCCAGTGATGGAGTGGCCTCTGCAGATGACAGGCAATCTTCTCTCTTAATCTGGTGAGCACAACCTCCGAGATGATGGGGCGGCAGGACTATGAGGTGGTACAGCTCGGCTCAGATGGTGATGGAATGGCATGGCTGGAATGGCTCTCCAGTGCCCTGTGCACTGTCCTTACATATTCTTTGGGTAAGGGCTTCAACTGCCTCAAAGCGGCAGTCAGCCAATCATATAGTGGCATGAGGGCTGGAGCACAACCAGTTAGGAGTGACATTCAAATCACTGGGGGCCATCTTGCCTTGGACCATAGATCAGACCTCCAGATGGGCTAGATGGGCCCCTATCCAAACCAAATCTCCTCTCTATCCCTTGGGGCTATCCCACAATTCCCTACACGCAGGTAAGTCCCAAGTCTCAGCATCAGAAATATATTTGGTGAAACTAGGCGAAATTCAGTCAAGTTAAACTCATGTGCTGTCCGGAGTAACAGATGGGCAGAGAGGTTTGAGAAGGGCACATGCAGTGCACAATACACAAACCATAAAGCTTACAAAGGGAAAACCAAGGACACAAGGTTAGCAGTCCACTTTCAACCTCATCCTGTCCCAGCAGCCAAAAGGCCGATTTATGGAGCTCCATGCAGTGGCCCATCCTGACAGCCCAGGGAACATGTGACCACCCTTGCTCTTAACTCCACGCTGGCCAAGTAACCATCTGAGTATAATTTGGATTCCATGTGACTCAGCTTAGGGAGTAGAATATATTATAGAGTATGATTTTCTCATCTCTATAACAATTATACTCTTCCAAATAAATTCATTAAATCAATAGGATTCCACAGATCAGACTTTCGGGAGCTACAAGACTGAGTCAGCAGTCCTGAAGCCAATAGGCACAAGCAAGATCGCCTTTCAAATCTCAAGTCCTTTTGTTGTGAACAGGCAGAGAAGTGGGAGAAGAAGAATTTTCAGGGGGCCAAGTTCTTAGGGCTCCAATGAGCAGGAAGGAGAAGGCCAATAAAATTGCATTATTTAGCTTGACTTATACCAAAGAACTGGTAAGTCCTAGAAGACCTCAAGTTATAAATCCATACCCTGAGCCCCTAATGACTCAATTTGCCACCAGCTTTTGACTTCTGGAGACAAAGACCAAGAAGGGGCATTTTTTAAACATTTTTTGTTTTGTTTTTGATTTTGACTTTGCTTTTTGGTTATAAGAACACTTGACCACTTACTGTGAGATCTACCCTCTTAAGGCACAGTATTGCTAATGGCACAGGCACAATGCAAAGCACAATTTGCTGATGGTAGGCATCATGTTGCACATCAAGCATCCAGGCCTTGTCCATCATGCACGCCTGAACCTACACACACTAAATAAGGACTCTATTGCCTTCCCCACAGCTCCTGGCAATTGCTGTTCCACTCCCTGTTTCTGGGAGTTTCCGCATTTTAGATGACTCATATAAATGGAGTCATGCAGTGTTTGTCTTTCTGGGAATGGCTTATGTCACTTAACATAATGTCTTCCAGATGCATCCATATTGTCACCTGTGTTGTTGTTTGGTGCCATCAAGTTGGATTCGATTTCATAGGGACCCTGTGTATAACAAAATGAAGCACTACCCAACACTGAGCCACAATCTTTTTGCACACAATCTTTTTATGTTTGAGCCCAATGTTGCAGATACTATATCTCTTCTCACATCAGCAAAAAGAAGTCCCAGGGGCTTTACTCCATTCTCATCATTAAGGTCAAGTCTACTTTAAGGAGACAATTCTTCCCCAGTCATTTCTTGAATGCCTTCCAGCCTGGGGGCTCTTTTTCTAGCACTATAGTTGACAGTGCTTCTCTGCTATTCACAAGGCTTTCAGTGGCTAATTGTTTGGGGGGTTGGCTGCTAGGTCCTTCTCTAGTCTTTCGTAATCTGGAAGCTCAGCTGAAACCTGTCCACCATGGGTGGCCCTGCTGGTGTCTAAAATACCAGGGGCATAGCTTTCAGCATCACAGCAACACACAAGCCCCCGTAGCACTACAAGCTGACAGGCACATGGAGGATTGTCCTTTATGGCATGATGTTTTGAAGACTGAATAATAGATTCCATTGTGTGTACAGCACGTTTTCTTTACTCATTTGTCAATGGACATTTTTGTTGCTTCCACATCTTGGCTATTTTGAATAATGCCACAATGAACATGGGAAAGCTGGTGACTCTTCAAGACCCTGATTTCCATTCCTTAGGGTACTCACTCAGTGTGGGATTTCTGCAGCATAAAGCTGCTCCATGAGGAATTTTCACAGTTTCTCATAGTGGCTACCCCATTTTACATTCCCACCAACAGTGTACAAAAAGCATTCCTGTGTCTCCACATCCTTGGCAGCACTTGGGTTTTTGTTTTTGTTGTTGTTTATTGTTAGTTTTTGTTTCATTTTTATTTTGTGTTTTTTAGAATGGCCATCCTCACGGATATCAGAGCATATCTCATTCTGCCTTTGATTTGCTTTTCCATGATAATCAGTAATAATGAGCATCTTCTCCTGTACCTCTTGGCCATGTGTGTGCTTTCTTTGGACACAAGTCTGTAATATCCTCTGTCCATTTTTTAATGGGTGTTTATTGATTTTTTGTTTTGTAATTTATTGTCTTGGGTTTTTGGCTTTTTGTTATTGAGTTTTTGAATATTAGCCCTTTAATAGATAATATGGTTTGCAAATATTTCTCCCTTCCCTTAGGTTGCACTTTTACTCTATTAATTTTCTTTGTGTGCCAAATACTTTTAGTTTGATATAGTCTTATTTGTCTATTTTTTGTTTTATTGCCTATACTTCTTGTGTCATATCCTTGAAATTATTACCATGGCAAATATCATGAAGCTTTCATCTTCCAATTTTTTCCAGGTATGTTAAGTTTCAAGTCTTAGGTTTAAGTGTCCAATCCCTTTGAGTTGGTTTTTGTGGATGGTGTAACATAAGGGTCCAACTTCATTCTTCTGTGTGTAGATAATCCATCTTCCCAACACCATGTGTTGAAAAGTGATGAGATTCTTGAGGGTCAGTAAGCTGGCCTCTGCTCACCTTCATGTGAGTTTCTTCATCAGTATTTTTGTAATCTGAGAATAGTAGAAGATAAAACCGGGAGGTAGACAGGACTTAGTGGATACTAAGTGCTCCATGCAAAAGAAGAAGAAGTTCAAGAAGAGGAAAGGGGAGAATAACCTACCCAGTTAGGTAAAGAAGGACATATGGGTAGCTTTATAGGACAGCATCAGATGCTCCTGCTTCCAAGCTCCAATGCCTCAGTGCACCTGCAGACTACAGTTCACAATTATTGCGGCTTCAGGGCCCATCCCCTCCACTCTCTCTTTTCCTGTGGTTTCCATTGTAAAAGACTGGCCAATTCAGGGTAAGGAGATGTGATTTCCTAAGCCCTTATAAGTGAATCGAGATTGTTTGGCAAGTGCATATACTCCAGTAATGTGACAGAAAAAGTTCTATTGGCCAGGGAAATAACCGTGTTCCTTTGCCATTTAAAAACAACTTATACTTTAGGGTGTTTTTGCATGGAAGGCCATTTAAACCAGCATTTCTACTACTTTCAGGATGCAAAGCAACAAACAATAGCTGTGATTATGTAAATGCTGAAGTGGAACTGAATCAGTTTAATTAATCACAAAAGACATTTACTCCAAGTAAGCTGCAAAAGAAAAGGGATTACTGTGATTATAAAAAAAACAGGTAAAACCAAAGAATGTTATTCTCCACTTATTTGGTACTGGTTTGAAAAAATAGATCCATTTTTCCTTCTCATTTGCCCTTAACTTATTGTACATATTTCAGGTATGTACAATCAACAGTGTAAAATGAGGAGCAATGGGTGAAAATCATAAGATTATTAACAAGGTGCAAATTGAAGAGTAGAGGTGAGTCTTCATGACATCTCTAGAAGAATCAGGATGGTTTGTTGAGCAATCGCAGGATGCATAGGAGAGAAAGAGAATTTCTTCCAGTTCAGATACTCTTCAGAGAAGTGTCTTATTGAAGAGAGCACCATTGAGGGGGTTGGCCTTAGAGGTGGGGCTGAGAAATAAACTTGAGTTTCAGGGGGAAAATGTTGTTTGGTGTTCATCTGAAATTCAAACAGAACTGGATGTCTTGTGTTTCCAAGCATTTGTTCTTACAAATAATGCTGCAATAAGATAATCTTTACACATACAGCTTTGATGTCACGCACAAGTATGTGTGCAGCTCTAGAATGAGTGGGTCAAAGGATATGAGCATTTTAAGTATTGCTCCTATTGCCAGATTGCTCTCTAAAGAAGCCACACCTGGCCGTGCTGAGTTCACTGGCTGAAAGATGGCTCCTCTGCTGCTAACGCAAAGGGTTGAGAAAGTTCACAGTGAAACCTCTTCTAACCAGTCACACTGGTGCACACCTGAAGCAACACCTAGATCAGTCATGCTCTATGCAGGTGCAATTTTACACAAAATGTTTCATTTTGTAGGTAAGGGTGGGAGGAGACGGGACCTCTGGAGAAGGGCCCTGTGGTTCTGTTTCAAAATGTATGTTTCACACGGGCCTCCTACAGAGAGTTTAGGCTTTGGGTTTCAATCATTGTTCACCATCGACTCGGTAGCCCAACCATGTTATACCAGCACAGATACTTGATTAATGAGAGAACAAAACTACACACTAGATATCTATTGCACAGCACAAAATTACTCAGGCTGCTCTCCACTTCCATCACCAGGAAGAGAATATCTTGCATGAAAATTTTTTATGACTTTAAAGCCAAACAGAATCTAGACCTCATGAGCTTTGCTTTCCTCCACAGGGATGAAGAGAGTATCAGAAGTAATTTCATTTTTGTTGCTCTTTATTTTCATTTTCTTTTCCTGTTTTGCCCTCAGAAAGGTAGAAACTGCTCTAAAATAGAAAAAAAGTAAAGTAAACTCATGCTTACATTTGAATAAAGGTTCTTTCCTTCTAACATGTTTAACTAGAAACATAATTGATTTTGTGCTGGACAGATAAGAGGATGACAAGCTGATATTTCATTCCCAACATCTCCAACCAAAGTTGTAAAAAAAAAAAGTAGAAAAAGAAAAAAAGCAAACAGTCATTCCCTTATCCACAGACCCATCAGGAGCCCATTATTTGTTTCTTCAATTATTCATAAAGCAGATACTAATGATTTCTACCCTTGCTCCATCTAGTGGATATCACATGCAATTGTGGCTCTGTTCCTTCTCTTGAGCCAGAGTCCCAGCAGGAGAGAAATCTTCTCAGTGAATAATTAACAGCATCCTCTATTTAATTTTGATAAATATTTAATAAGAAATTTACAAGCTCAGGCAGAAATAATACCCACCATGAAGATGTATTTGTATTTCCCTAGGAGAGAAGAGAAATGTTGTTGTCAAGATAGAAGAAAAGAAGACTGCCTCAAGCTTGCATGGTAACCAAGGTTCCCAGAAGACTCAGTCAAGGGTGTCATCAGAAAATGACGACAAGAGAGTCGGCATGGTGACTGGGATGTGGAGGCAGGGTTCTGTTGTGTGTGCACGCCTTCGTTTAGAGCTCACAGGAGGAAATGCTAATTGGCAAAATGCCATCCAAATATGATGTCTTCTATAACCACCATAGCTCCGGCTAGCTCCACCATTGAGGCTACCCTGGTTTCTAACAACACTGTTAGCATTGCTGCTGCCCCATGGGCTGTGCGTTCACCACTGTCTCTGAGCATCACAGGAGAGAAGAGTTTGATCAACTCAAGCTACATGGGAGAAGCAACAGGCTACGCTCCACTCCCGAGTCCTTTCACAGCGCCTCACAAATGAGATGCAAGCTCTGAGCACACAGGCAATCAAGCGTGCTCAGTGGGAGTCTAATGATTCCCGTACATGGCAGCTTAATCGGGCGCTTTATTCCTGCCTCGAGTGAGCTCATCCATGATTCACCACTCAAACCTCACCCAAAAATATTTCTACCTGGTGCAGCAAGACCTTCGTTCTCATGCCCACACAAGGCAACGTGCCCATCAACCCACAAATGTCACTGGGGGAGCTATTTTAATGGGTGGCTGGAATGGGTCTCAAAATCAGGACTATCCAGGTAAGCCAAAAGAAATTCAGGTAAGACAGCAAATGGAAAATATCCTCCCTTGATTTCATTTCTGGCACAGATGAACCATGGCATCAATACACAGACTAATAAACGTGGAGCAGGTCTGACAGAGAATATTCCCGTTTCAAAAAAATACACACTACATGCAAAATGCTACAAAAAAAGGCTGCTAAAAATGTAACCTATTTCATTAGGTCACTGACACCAGGATGTCATGGGTCTGCAGGCCAGGTACAGGAGAGGAGGGAGGAGGATTTTTGTGTGTCTGCCTAAACACTTATGGACCTGCCTCTACTAAACAGAAAAAGAGAGAGAAAGAGAAATGGTGGAGGAATAGAGACAGACAGACAGAGACAGAGACAGAAAGGGAGAGAGCATCGGCAGATTGAGGAGGTTTGGACAAATACATGTGAGAAACAACCACACTGGTCACCCAAAGGTTCTGAGGGCTGGTGACCAAGTGTGCTCATCTGTAAGTGTCCTCATCACAAAGAATGACAAATGTTTAATATTTGCTCAGTATCATGTTTAGGTATCATGCTCAGTATCATGCTCAGTATCATGTTTAGGTCATTGTACAATGTATACCTGCATTAAAACATCTCACTCCATCTCCATATATTTGTACAATTACTATGTATTGACTAAAACCAAAACAAACTTTTACAAAAATACAAGATAGCCAGGAGCCATCCCTCAGCAAAGCCTTGGATGGCCACTTTGGTCAGCAAGGGCTGCCATAACAAGGTGCCCCAGTCTGAGCAGCTAAAGCAACAGACATGTATTTCAAACAGTCCTGGAGGCTGGAGACCTGGATCAAGGTGTCCACAAGGCTGTTCCTCTAAGGCCTCTGCATAGCTGGTAGATGGCTGTCTCCTCTCTGTGTCTTAGACCTCTGGACCTGTGTCCTAACCTACTTTTTTTATGAGTACACTAATCACATTGGATTAGGGCCACCCTACAGACCTTCTCCGGGCTGGGATTTAGCTCAGTTGGTAGAGCGCTGCTCTGCAGTCTCTGAGGTCCTGAGTTCAATTCCCAGCACTGCAAAAATGGGAGAAGGATGGGACAACCCACTCCCAAGGCAATCTCAAAACAATCAGCCATTGAAAACCCTATGAGGGTTGCTATGAGTTGGACACAACTTGACAGCACCTAACAACAACAACAACAACAGACCTTCTCTTGGTCACCTTTTGAAAGGCCTTATCTTCAGACACAGTCACAGTCTGAGGCCCTGGGGTATTAGGATTTCAAGGTGTGCTGCGGGAGACAAGACACCCTTGAAATCCAAAGCTTGGGAAACAGTGGTGCTAACTAAAGAGCCTGTGGGGAAGGGCTTGTCCCTAGGAAACCGGGCAGAGGCTCCTGGAGCCTGGCTGTGGGTCCGACATGGTGGAAGGAAGGAGACACCATGGGTCCTGCTGACACTGCCCCTGCAGGCTGGGGAGCAGCGGGGGTCGCCAAGGTCCTCCTGGGTGGAGCTGGAGGACGGGGAATCCCGAGGTCCTCCTCACAGGAGCTCGCAGGAGCTGGGCTCCCTCTACCCGCACAGCCAGGCTCCTCCCGCTCTCTCCTCCCTGCCCCTTTTTGGGAAAATATAATTAAGATCAAAATCTCCCCAAATCCTCTTTGCAAAGGTAGAGAAAGAAAAATACTGATGACTGATAGGCAGTAAACTAGAGGGTGGTGTGCATTACAGGCAACCACTAAGAGATGGAAAGACAGAGGGGTCTCTCGCCAGGTTATATGGCCCGGCAGGTACACCCCTGCCACACATGTCCTCCAGATAAACAGTAACTAGTCCCCAAGGCCAAGGCCCACTCCACAGCACCATTTGCCCCACACAGTTTATCCTCACTTTCCCTGGTAATTAGGGGCCGTTCCTGCTAGCTAGTTGGCTTTAAGCAGAGGAGAATAAGCTTGTCATATCTTTATGGCAGGAGACAGCTTTACAACCTGCTCCAGGTGGCCTGAAGCTAGTCCTTCCCCTCCCTAGAGCGCCAGCTCCCTTCTGTTTCTGTTTCAAAGGGATAATTCTCAGGTACTTGAGAAAGACTCTTGACTCCTGCATCTGAGAGAATGCCTATCTAGTCTTCAAAAGCATTTATATAGACTTCAAAGAGGGAAGAAAGTACCTAGAATTATGTGTTTTCTAAGGTAAATGATCTCTTTTCGAGCCTGTGTTCCTTTGCTTAAAATGATATTCTCCAGTACCATCCATTTTGCTGCAAATGACATTATTTCATTCGTTTTTATTGCTGAGTAATATTCCACTGTGTATACGTACCACAATTTTTTTATCCGTTCTCCTATTTATGGGCATCTCGGTTGGTTCCATATCTTTATAATTGTGAAGAGTGCTGCATTAAATATAGAGATGCAGATGTCTCTGTGGTATGATGACTTGCCTCCCTTTGGGTGTATTCCCAGGAGTGGTATAACTGGGCTGGATGGCAGTTTTACTCTTGGTTTTCTGAGTTACCTCCATATTGATTTCCAAAATGGATGAAGTAATTTACAATCACATCAGCAGTGTAAAAGAGTTCTTTTTTCTCCGCATCCTCACCAGCATTTGTTATTATTTGTTTTAGGGAGAAAAATCTCTTCCTCTTACTTTTCATTTGTATTTGCTCTTAACCTTAAGTTCCTTGGGACATGGTGGGGGGCCCTCAGTGCTCAGCTGCTCAGTCCAGCTAGGGACCCTGGGCCTGGGGATGGAGGGCAGGAAATCAGCAGGATTGCTGTGCCCATAGAAACCATGGAACACTGGGTATGCCAATACACCACAGCAAGGAACTTGGAGGGGAATGCAAGATTTGAGCTGGTCAATGACCATGATGGTGTTCAAAGAATGACTGCAATGGTTAGACACCCAAGCTTTGAGCTAATCCAGGGATATTGAATAAAATAGAACTTTTGGGGACAGTTTGGGTGCTGTCACATCCTAGCACTAAACAGGTGCAGGGGAGACCAGAGGGCTATGAGTCCGCCTGGATCCCACCTAGCTAGTGCTCTTCCCTGGGATGGAAGTCTGTGCTGGGTCTCTGGTCCACTTAAGGAAGAGGCTGCACAGCTTCTTCCCAGGGCAAGAGCAAGAGATAAGACAATAGATAACAGAAGGGAACAGCCACAGTCTCCCCAAGGCCAGCAGAGACTAATAAACAGGATATGCTAAATCACATACATTGGATGGGAATTATGTATTGCTTTGTAATTGGAGAGAGAGATTCTGTGGATCACAATTCCAACTTTCAGTGTAAGCTTGTTTAATACATATATTGATGTTTGTTCCAGTTGTTATTAGGTGCCATCGAGTAGGTGTTGGATTCATAGCAACCCTATGTACAACATGCAAAACACTATTGTCAGCACTTCTCTGCTATTCATGGGGTTTTCAATGGCTGATTGATTTTGGGGAGTGGGTTGCTGGGTCCTTCTCCCAAGCCTACAGCACCCACCAGGCAGTATCCCACCCAAACACTAACCAGGCCCGACCTTGTTTAGCTTCTGAGATCTGGTGGGATCGGATGACACAAGTGTATGGATGCAGGCAATATTGATATTTAATGCTATCTGATTCTCCCTAAAAAAAAAGCCTAATACCTCTTCTAAGTGATGAGTGCAAATTTTTGAGGATGTTTTGGATGGAAATCAACTTCCAATTGATTTTGTGAAATGTGCGAAAAGTGTTTGGAAAAAAATTCCCAGGCAAGTTCCTAAGAACACGGGCAGAAAATGCTTGCTTGCCCCTCCCCCAGCAAAATGTCAACCTGTTTGTCTTAGAACCTACTTCATGTGTTAAGTTTAAGCACCTGAAGAAGAGTGAAGCCCCCTGAGGGGAGTCAGAAGCCATAAAAGACACTGCAGAGGGCAAAGGTCTCCACTGGACAACCCCAGGAGGAAGTCTCAGTGTCTCAGCAATGCTCAGGCTCCATGAGCTCCCCTGTGAGTCAGGGTGACATTAACCATGAGGTCCTTAACAGGACTGAGTAAAATTATGTAAACTATTTCCTACTGTATGAATTATAGATGGCGCAAGAGTTCCTGGAAAATGGTAAGTGCTCAGTCCACAAATGGTGGGCATGACATTCCAAATACCCAACCTGGGATAGAATTCCAGTGTGACCAGGTGGAGGCATGAAGGAACATCTGGAAGTGAGTTCGTCTGTCTGAAGCTTTCTGTGGTGCAGTCTACACAGATGCAGGCTCCACTCCACAGACAGCCTAACTGCGGCTCCTCAGCTGAGGGTTGCTTTTTGTCTTTCCAGAGGTACATATTGTTCCTGGTCCCCTCATCTGTCTCTGTCTGACTCCTACGTGCCATGAGGTGGGCAGCTGCTCTCCATCACATCTTTCTGCCATGGCGCTGTGCCTCACGACAGGCCTGGAAGCTGTGGAGCCATGGAACTGTGGGCTGAGCCCTCAGAAACCATGAACTGAAGTCAACCTTTCCTCCCTGTGGGCTGTTTTCCCAGGTACTGCATCACAGTGACAAAACACGTGACTAACAGAGAAGCCATTCTGTCAATGACAGGGGACCCATGGTCAGCATGAGAGCCACATCCATCCCGGGAAGGGAGATCACAGGGTGTGGCCTGTATCACCTGAGGGAAGGTGGCAGCCAGATGGCCTGGCATGGCTCAGCAAGCAGAGAAGATCTAGAACAGATAGACATCCAGAGCAGGAGAGGGCATGTATCTAACCAACATGATCAGCATGATCATTAACAGAGTCAGGGGGCCCTTGGTTTCCAGCAGGTCAGCTAGAGGGCATAGGGAGAAATTGAGAGGAAATTGGTAAAAACCCCAAAACTGGAAAAATGGCTTATGAAGATCTGGTTTGTAAATTAGAAATCTAGGGAAGGCGAAAGTAACTTGATTGGACATTTGTACAAAACCTTTCATAAATCCCCTGAATCTGATTGGACAATTGGAAAACAGGACTCAAAGCTGATTGGTTCGAGCCATGTACAGCAGCTTGCTCTCTCTGCTATAGACCATCAGCAAGGAAAGGACTCTCTCTGAACTTGACCGTCAAGATGACAAGAACTCTCTCCAGCTTCAGACCATGGACAACTAGACGATGCTCTCAAGGAAATACGGACTACAAGCAAGGTGAGGACAGTCCCATGGCCCAGTGCTAGGACCAGAAGCTGAGGACAGTCTCCAGTCTCAGTACTGGAGGCAGAATTACCGCCACAGCCCTCGAGGCAGCATAAGAGCTGTAGCACTTGTAAGCTGTACACTTTGGGTTCCTCTCGGTCCTTGTCAGGGCAGAGAGACAATAAAGAGCTTTCAGTACCCATAAGGCAAAAGTGCCGAGGCTTTTCCTTTCTCCCCTCTCTCAGCATTCCCGAGGGCTACAGGAGTCTTTCCCCCACACCTGGGGGCCCTGAGTGAGTTGTATTTAATTATCTGTGTGTGTGGCTGTGCCTCCCATCCAAACATCTGGGCTGGACCAGCGAGGAGCCATGCCCCACAAGAGGGGTGTCGGCACATCATGAAACAAGGAGTTGAGAAGAGATGTGAACTGTAAACTGTCATATAGCAGCTCCAAAACAGAGATGCAATACATGTAAATAACCTCATGAGCATAATGATAAAGTGGAGCAAAATAATTAGGAAGTGATATGTCTTGAGTACTTATCATTGTTGTTAATACATTTTAAGTTTAAGCTTATGCTGTGCAGTGTTTAATCACTTCTGTATTTAAAATACAGCTCATAAAATTCCTAAACATTTAAGAATCAGTTCTCAAAAGTCAGGCCATCCCTGATCCCCAGTGATCCTGACTCAGCTGACTGCTGAGTACCTATATGTCCCTTTTGGTCAGTAAATAGCCTCTGCCCACTGGCTATCCCAGCCCCTCTTCTAGAACCTCCTGGGCTTTTTTGTGAGTGGAAAACTAAAGGGCTCATTCCTGGGGATGGGGAGTACAGACACATCCATAACCTTCTCAACAGCACTGCCTCCTGATAGGTCCACTGCCTCCTGGTCAGCCCACCACCTCTAGCACATTCACTGGTAACTCTTTGGGCATCCAGAAGGAGTAGAGAGAGAGCTCTGTGTTCACAGATTCCTAACTGCAGGGATAAAATCTTTGTGTGTGTCCATCACCCATCTGAGTCACCCCTTTTCCTCTTCCTCCATTTTCTTTAAGGTGAGGTACAGAATGTTTCCAGAAACAATTCTCAGCCTCCAGGACCACTCTTCTCCAAAGGCAGTGAGCTGACCATGGAGTCTGTCACTTTCCCCACTAAGCCCAGCTCTTGGGATTCACAAAGGAGAAGAATCATTCTGAGTGACTTGTTCAGAAATTCTAAATTGCTATGAATTTTACATAAGGTAACATCCAAGAAAGGTGTCTTAAGATGCAATGTCCCCAGGCCACCCTCAGCTCTGGCTTAAGGGAGAGTGAAAAATGCAACTTGCCTCCTAGCTCTCTCAGGCTTCCTGGTTTGTGCCCAAGCACCTCAGGAAACAGAACAAATCAGGCCAAAGAGTTGAAGAAGCAGTGATGACAATAATTAAAGTGCTTAGAGAAGAAGGACTCAGTTATCAAGGGACATGAGTCAGAAGTAATCTAAGCCTGGAGGGGGGGAAACGTGTTTGCCTCGGGCACTGGTGGATACTTGCTTACTTCGGGAGACTTCTCTTTTCAGAGAACATCTTGAGTCTATAAAAACTTGAGCAACAGGCAGCTACAGTGAGGAAAACATTTTGCAGGGATGGGCTCTCGACAGCATCAGCAATTTCAGCTGAAGGAAGATGTCAGTATGGGCGTAGGAAGGCCTATCGGCAGAGGATCGCAGACAGCCTGAGGTTCTCATCCTGGCTTTACAACCAGCAGGCTGAGTCACCTCCTGGAAACCCTTTAACCAGCCTGGGCCTCATTTCATCAAGCATAAATCAAGATAAAAAGGTAACTATCTGTAACATTTTGCAGAGTTAAAAGCCTCAATGGAAAAATTTTCAACATCTTTAGGATCTTTCCCCAAATCTCTGACTGAAATGGTGGCTGTTGCTACTCACTTAGGATTGAATGTTGTTGTTGTTGCTCTTAGGTGCCATCAAGTCGGTATCCAACTCATAGCAACCCTGTGTACAACAGGGGAAACACTATTGTCAGTGCTGCTCTGCTGCTCATAGGGTTTTCAAAGGTGGATTGATTTTTGGGAGTGGGTTGCCAGGTCTGTCTCGCAAGCCTACAATACCTGGTGTTCCCAGGCGGTCTCCCATCCAACTACTAACAAGGCCTGACCCTGCTTAGCTCCCATGATCTGACGGGATCAGACACCACAGTGCCATGGATGCAGGCTAGGATTGAATAGGTAAATTAAATAGAGCAAACTAAGCAAGGACACTGGTGCATGTATTTTTCCCTGAGGACCCGTTCCAGCTCGGCAGCCTCTCAATACGCCCTATATGCTAGAAAGTTTCTACTATGAGCACTTTTGTTAATATATTGGCAATAAATTGTGTGAACAGAGAGAGAAAGGGAAGAAAGGAGAGCAGAGGAAGAAGGAAGGAGGAGAAAAGAAAAAAGTAAAGAAGAGGCAGCTCATCTTTACTCCCAGTCCAGCACCTCCACACCACTGCAGACTGCACAGGGCTCTGCTTTAAAAGACCTTCACCAGAATACATTCCAGCTGCACAGAATCCACGCTTTTCTTGCTCTCTCCAGACCAGTAGACTTACCATTGGCCAAGCCAGTCACACCTTTGAATCCTCTGCTATGCAAAGATTAAATGTGGCATGGAAGTAGTGGTCCTATTTATTTGTTGTTGCTATTGTTGTTTAATCTAACTGCAATTAAATGATGATCCTAAGATCCTTGTATCATTTAGGGAAAACCAAATTTTGCCAAATGTCCTTTTGATTTTCCTTTTTTTCCCCCTTAGTACTGAGAGATTGAACCCCAGGGCCTTGCACATACGTAACAAGTGTTATACCACTAAGCTAAACACTCAGCCCCCTTATTTTTTACCTTGAGTCAGGATCTGACTAAGTTATACAGGCTGGCTCTGACCACTGCCTCCCAAGTCCCTGTGAGTTGGGGGATTATAGATGTGTGTCACGGTGCATGGCCCAAATGTACTTTTAAGAATCCCTGTGTTGTCAGGTGCCATCAAGTCAGGTCCGACTCATAGTGACATCACATACAACAGAATGAAGCACTCCCCAAAACGATGCCATGCCCAGCACTATGTCAGTGCTTCTCTGCTATTCATAGGGTTTTCAATCACTGATTGTTTCAGAGGTAGGCTGCTGGATCCTTCTCCCATTTTGCAGGGCTGGGGATCAAACCCAGGACCTCAGAGAGCGCAGAGCAGCACATTACCAATTGAGCTAAACTCCAGCTCAAGAATCCCCTTATATAAACTTAATTTTTAAAACAAGTGTTAAAAGTCTGACTAAGTCCCCTTCTGCATGTCCATCTCTGACAGTGGGACCAGACGTGTAACTGGAATTCTAGTTACCACATTGTGGCTTTGGTGGCTCAAGATCAATCAGAACCTGCTGGCACTGAGCTCAATAATCCTGCAGGTCTGCTTACAGCTCAGATTGATCCAGAATAAAGTCCTGCCATCCAGCATAAGCTGCAGGAAAGCGACCTTTGTGACCTCTTGGTTGGAAAAGTATTCTTGAAATCTGGCAAGGGAGAGGCCTAAAGGAACGTTGCCTTACTGTGCCCAAAGCAGGTCATACAGAAGCTGAATTGCTTTAAAGAGTCAGGAATGGGCGTTGAAGGGAGATTAAAATTAGTTGCCAAACACGAACGCCAACCAAACAGACCTTAAAATTCAAAGCTTATAGTCAAAGCACATGACTTTTGACATGAAATTTCTGCAGATAATTTATAGAGAGTCATTACAGACAGAAAGGCTGTGCAAATTAGTTGTTTTCAAAGGAAAATTTTTTTGAAGCTTGTGATTATGAACTGATTAATGTGATCCCTTACACATTTTTCTTACTATTAATTCTCCTTAGATCATCCCACTGAAATTAGTTTTGAAAGATGATTAACTCTCCTGCATCACTGACACTCTCCACGGCAAACTGATCGTCAGTCAAAAGCTGAAAGTTTTAGGGGGTGGAAACGCTTGGGCTTGTTGATTAGAGGGCTATGCCAGCCTGTGGGAAAACATCAACATCTTCAGGGCATCGACCTTACAAGGGCAGGCAGGGGATTTCTGAGCACCATGGCAAAGCAGATCAGCTCCCATCAGAGGGCAACAGTGGGTTCAAGTATGAAAATGGTCCATTCTTTCACCTGGCTCTCTCACTCTTCACGGTGAACATGACCAAGACTGTATTAAGTTCTCTCATATGAACTTCCCAGATTTCTTTTAAAAAGAAAAGAAAACATATTGGGCTTCTGAAATTTCAGAGTTTAATATTAATCAGAAATTAAATGTCAACATAGGTTTCCCAGGGAGATCTGAAGGCCGCTCAAGGAGGCTGACATTTAATTTTGTGCACAAGGCCTTACTCCAGGCATCTGGAAGCTCATCACTATGTCAGCGAAGATGCCAAGAGACACTGAGGAGGAAGCAAATCCTCAGACGTCTCCTGAGGGAATGTCTGCAATATAGTGTCATAGCTTGTTCTGTGTGGCTATGACTCACTGCCCGAGACTGGGTACTTTATAAGGAAGAGAAGTTTGTTTCTCGTGGGTCCAGAGGCTGAGAAGTCCACAACTGAGAGGCCACATCTGGTGGAGGCCATCTTGCCACATCACAAGGCAGAAGGTACCACATGCCAAGGATAGGAGCTAGCTGGGGTCTTCTTTCCTCATAACACCTCTCATCCCATCATGGGGAACCCACCTTTATACTTCATCTGACCCCAATTACTTTCAAGAGGCTGCATCTCCGAACACCATCAATCAATGAGTTTGAATATTAGGGTTCCCACACGATCACTTTGGGGACAAACATTCAAGCTACAGCACATGAAATGCATAGGTAGAAATTTTAGCACAAAGTTTCTACCAATGCTACTGCTTAAAAGGTGGAGTTCTGGAGTGAATTTGTGGCCATTCTAAGCCAAGTGAAGGGGCTGGGATCTAGCTCAGTTGGTAGAGTACAGCTCTGCAGTCTCTGAGGTCCCGAGTTCAATTCTCAGCACCACAAAAATGGGAGAAGGATGTGGCAACCCACTCCCGAGGCAATCCCGAAACAATCAGCCATTGAAAACCTTATGAGGGTCGCTATGAGTCGGACACAACTTGACGGCACCTAACAACAACAACAACGAGCCAAGTGAAGAGACCAAGGTTCAGAAAGAGCGAGAGGCTGCCCCAAACTTCATAACTGGGGGAATCCCACCCAAATGCCAGGCTCTTCTCCTGGCCTGAGCCTTACACTATGTGAGGCTCCAGGTCTCCCTGGGGTGGTCGGCTGTGGAGTGGGAGGAACCCTGGACCTGGAATTCCAGGAGCAGATTCAGACCCCTGAGCCATCACCTGCCATCTCAGCCTTAGACAAGATTCATGACTTAGTTGGGCTGAGAGAGCAAAGGGTCACAAATGGTAGATGGAGGGACAAAGGAAATAAGCACCTGGCACAAGGTGGACATTCAACATGTTCAAGTTAAAAATAAAATGCTCAAGGTCTTCTAGCAAGTCGGGTTCTCTCCCTAGGGA
>VMDO01030074.1:0-12424 GCA_007922755.1 Pedetes capensis | reverse complement strand
GGTAGGCTGACGTAGTAGGATCAAAAATTCGAAGCTGGATGGAGCCTGTGTAATTTACCAAGACCTTGTTTTAATATTAAAAAAAAACATGAAAAAGGGGCTGAGGGTGAGGCTCAGTGGTAAAGCACTTGCAAAATATGCATGAGCCCCCTAGTACCAAAAAGTGACAAGTGCTTTCAGACATAACTTACTTCATTCTTTTGGTGTCATAGTCATGTTCACACTTGTAAGATGGCTGCAAAGGAACCAGACATCAAATTGATATTTCATAAAAAGAAGGCAAAACACAAGTGACATTCATGTCAGCTTGGTGAGTTGTTTAAAGGGTTCATACTTACTTCTACTGTTACTTCATTGATAGAAACTGATACATGACATCAGCAGTTACAAAGTAAGTTGAAGAAGCTGAAGGGCTTTTGTGGGGTGGGTAAGAGTACAAGGAAAAAAGACTCTATACTTAGAAGATAGGAGAGATATTAGATTGTACCTAGATATTTCTGTGCAAAAAAAAAAAAAAGGATGAAGAAAAGCAGGTGAAATTAAATTCAAAATTAAAAAAAAAAAAGATTTGACTGAGATTCTGAGAACTCTGCGACTGATAAAGAACAAACAAGAGTAAACGTGTACTGAACTCTCCCCTTCCATCCCACTAAAATCTCATCCACTTCCACAGTTTCTACTACTCCTTTTCCGTATTGAATATTCCCAGACACATAAATGAAATTGTATTCTCTCCTCATACATTGTCTTATAGATATATGTAACCAAATGCCCAATATGGATATTGATAGGTCCCAAACTAAATCGGTTGCTTTTTCTTGTTTCTTAATTTCTGCTATTGGCCAGGCTATTTTCTCTCAAGGAGGATTAAAATTATCTGTTAAACTTTCATTTATGTTCTCTTTTATATGGCTTATCATGTTAGCTTCAGTCCTGTAGATAACATCTCAAAAATTTCCTGACAAACTTTTTTATCTACTCTTGCTGCCACTAGCCCCATTCTTGTCCTGGATTATTCAAAGAAAACTTTTTCCTAGCTTTTTCTCTCACCTATATGCAATCCTTCCTATCAGCAGTAGGAGGATCTTTCAAATATCTTAGTATATAGTCATATCAGTCTCCTAATAAAATTTATTCATGAATCACAACATTTAATAAAGTAAAAATAACCTTAAGACAACTTTCTAGCCTCTTCATAACATCTTCTCAATTTTAGATAGAAGAACCTGACAACCCATTCCCAAAACAATCTGCCATTGAAACCCTTATGAATATCAGAGAAGCACTTACAATAGTACCAGGCATGGTAGAGTGTCGGGGACTTTTTTGTACTCTTATATATAGGGTCACTATGAATCAGACTGACTTGAAAGCACATAACAACAACACAACAAGAAGTCTTTATTTTAATCTAGTATTTTATATTGTGGGCTGAGGTTTGGCTCAGTTGGTAAGGTGCCTGCTCTGCATTCTCTGAGGACCTAGGTTTGATCCTTAGCACCAAAAAATGGAAATAAGAGAAGGATGTGGCAGTCCACTCCCCCAAAAATCAACCATTGAAAATGTTGTCAGGGTCACTCTAAGTCAGACTTAACTTCCAACTCGGTGGCATCTGACAACAACAACAATTTTATATTAAAGATGGCTGGGGTTTAGCTCAGTTGGCAGAGTGCTTGGTATACACACACTGAGGCTCTGGGTTCAATCCCTAGCACCACAAAAATGGGAGAAGGACCTGGCAGCACACTCCCTAAACAACCAGCCATCGAAAACCCTATGAATAGCTGAGAAGAACTGACATAGTGTCCGGCACGGGTGATCCCCCTGTTTCGTTCTGCTGTACATAGGGTCTCTGAGTTGGACTCTACTCAACGACACCTAACAGCAACCTAACAACATGTGATAATATGTTATAGTAAATGGGAACTGCTTGTTTAAAAAACAAACAAAAAACAAAACAGAAAATAACTCCCATGCTCTTCCGTTATATCTGGACTTTTTAATACACTTAACTTTCTGTATAGGAAATTCTTCTTGTTGTTATTAGGTGCAGTCTGTTCAGTGTCCAACTCATAGCGACCCTACATGCAATAGATGAAACATTATTGTCAGTGCTTCTCTGCTATTCATAGAGTTTTCAATGGCAGATTGTTTTGGGGGAGTGTATTGCTGGGTCCTTCTCCCAAGCCTAAATATCTGGTGTTCCCAGACAGTCTCCCATCCAAGGACTAACCAGGCCCAACCCTGCTTAGCTTCCAAGATCTGATGGGATCGGATGCCACAGTGGTACAGCTATAGGCATGAAAACTCTTCTTAGCTATATCATAATCAATTCAATCTCCAATTCAAAATTCAAATGAAACTTTCCTCACATTTTTTCTTTATTTATTCAGTCAATTTAATATTTTTTTTTTTTGTATTTTTGTTTTTCACCTTAATGTAGGACAAGTCCCTGCATGACTCTGGCTCTTGTATTTCCCTCCTCTCTCATTTTCCATTCCCAAGAATAACTGTAGTGTGTGTGAGAATGCAGCATCCTGAGTAGGGAGACAATGACAAGAACAATTCTGTCTCTGATCCTGTCCCTACTAGAGGCAAGTATGCTACAACACTTCAGCCTAGAGATCCCCAGACATCCCCTGGAGTATAAGCGATCCCCAGAACGTTTGAAATCTCTTAGCTGTGATGCATCATGGAGCACTTGTGGACAAGGTCCCTTTCACCCTGTGCAGCTTTCATGAGCCATGGGGCACTGGCTCACTCAACCCCGTAAACCAGAGATTTCTCTTGTCCCTTGCAGTCTCCTTTGGTGAGGGAGTGTCTGTCTCATCAGTCTCATGCAAGTGGTAAAACTACAGATGGAAAACCAGTGGATTGCTTCATACTTAGTAGTACTATACATAGTTTACTTCTTTTAACATGTTTAAGATCCCTCTTATTCTCCTGAGCAAATATAGTTTCCTACTCTCTTCTGGATTTTATAATCCAGGGAATAGTTGCTTTTAACCTGTCTGATATGCTAATCTTGGTATAAAAATATGACCCACTTCTCTGCCCATAAAGATAAATTTTATGAATTGTGCCATTGTATAAAGGCTTCTGTTTTGATATAGAAGATAGATCTTTATTTCCAGACTGTATAAAGCCTTCCTTTACTTTAATGTCCATATAAATCACGTAATAATCTTATGTAAAACACCAATTCTACTTCAGTTGTTCTTTCACAAGGCCTGAGACAATGCATTTCTTACCAGCTTCCCATGATGCCCATGCTATCAGTCCTCTAACTCAGTAGAAAGGAAATGAACATAGAATAGTTTAGTAGAAAGACATTTGAAAGATTTCTTTTCTGTATCTAAATCTGTAAATAGTAATACTAATAACATGCACTCCATGCTGTTGTAAACATTAGACTATAATGAAGAAAATGTTTCAGAAATGACATTGTGTATTTTCTTTAATCAACATACGTATGAGGGGAAAAAAGGGTTGAATTTTTCTTTTCCTTTCTTTTTTTTTTCCCTTTCTTTTACTTTTTTTTTTTTCAGTACTAGGGGATTGAACTCAGAGTTTCAGGCATGCTAGGCAAGTGCTCTCCTATTGAACAAAATCCAGTCCTTTTTAATTTTTTTTTATTTCAACATAGAGTCTTGCTAAGTTATGCAGGGTGCCTCTGAGCTTGAACTTGAGATTCTCCTGCCTCAGCCTCCCAAGTATCTAAGATTACAGGCATGTGTCACAGTGCTTGGCCTTAACTTTGAATTTTTCTTTGTTGTTGCTGCTGCTATTGTTGTTATTAGGTGCCCTGGAACTCAGTCTTTGAAAACATAAATGTGGAAGTCAATAAACAAATAATATATGTCATTATTTATAACAAATTAAAAATAATACTTTACTTTATTAGAACCTCCTGAAGATCTTTCCATATAATCTTTTTATTTCATTTTCGGCATCCAAATTCATCACAGAGATATGAACTAATCAGATTAGAAATGTGCACCCGAGATGTATGTTTTTAATAGCTATTCTAAATTACTATAAATTTCTATCTAATTAAGGCTGTGAAACAACTTTGAAAACTAGTATTCTATTCTTAAAACTATTCTGTTACTTTAAGTTTCTGTGTTATTTAAACGTTGGAACAACTATAAAAACTTATGCTCAGTACAGCATGACATATTTTTTTCTGAAAAAAAGAGCTTATATGTATATATGAAACTATTATCAGTGTTTTAAACTAGCCAATCTATTTAGAAATTAGCAGTCATAGCCACAAAGTGCCAACTAAATCCACAGGCATGCTCCTCTCATCAAACAGTCCAATTGTTTATATAGATGCAAGGCTTAGTCACATACCAGGTGCTCTAGGCTTTAAATATGAATTCATTTTCTGAAATTAGGTCTGAAAGCTTAATGAAAATAATCTGACTCTAATTGCAAAGTGCATATTACATCATGACAATAGCCAGTTATAAAGAATTTAAACAGCAATAGAATATGCCTCTAACTTATTTGACATGGGGAGTGGGAAGAAATTCCTTTAGCTCAATTTACTTGTACAATTTTACAGCTGCATTTCTCAAGAATATAGCTCCCATTTCCACAACTACTATGCCAATAAATTTTCTTGTATAACACTCCACTGCACTGCTTAACCTCAGCAGGGATAAGGATTTATCCTATTTAAAAATATGTATATATCAAAAAACCTCTCAGATATTGCAGAGAAAATTGCAGTAATTGTTTGTAAAGATGATTTCTGTTTTGCTTTTTCACTAAATTAAATGTGTCTTGGTAGCACAGCATGTTGGCTTCTGTAACCTTTTCAATGTTAAAATGAGCTATTTACTATTCACTAAAATGTCTCTTTTGCAAGATAAATGAATTTCATTGATTGAATTTTGATAAACAATGAATTCATCCACAAAAGTTAGAAGTATTTTTGTCCCACTTTGCATCTCAAAGTAATTTAATACTTTGAAGATTATTTCTATAAAAATTTTAATATTCATTTTAAATTAATGAACACATCTAAAACATCATATTCTTTAAATATGAAATAACAAATTTGTTTGTAATTTGATGAAAGAGAAAAGTATTATAAGTTTGTTATGTGTTGTTGGGGAAAATTCCAAGTGGTAAAAATTTTATAAAATTCTTAGTCTTCTTTTTCTATTCTTTAGTTATTTTAAGATTAATTGGTTCATCTGAATTTTTAATTTCTTTCCTCCCCCTATATAAGCACAATTTCTTAGTCATTAACTTTTGAATTTGCTAGACAATTCCACAAAAATTACCAATTACTTTCCTATCTGAAGTCTGAAGTGTATTAGGAAAAAATTACTCATATTATAATTTGGATCTCAACATGGATCCTTACCAGGCACCATCGCCTCTGCCACTTCAAGCCAATATTTGTGCCAAAAGGGATCCCTTCCTTCACAGCTTCTTCAGTAGAAGAATAGGCGATCAAGGGGATTTTAATGATCATTGCCACAGCAGACCTCAATGGCTTTTCCTGAGGATATCCTCAATATTGAGCACTGAGGGTCACTGCATTTGTCATCATCACCATCTGATGATATGGCTGCACAGAGTGCACCCAGCTGCACTCTCATGGATGTCAGCTATACCCCAAACCCACTGCCAGCCCACAATACCACACACAGGAAGGCCTTTTCATACTGAAACTAGCCTGTAGCATCTGGAAGGGGTAAATGATCCATAAAATATGCAGACATCAATAAAGGCAACAAGTAACAAAAACATCAAGGAGCCATATCATCACAAAAATAAACCACATTTATTTACTACTAGTTTACCACAAAAGAATAGAGATAAAGGAGCTGCCTGATAAATAATTAAAAATAATTATTTTGAGGAAACTGAGTGAACATGAAGAAAATGTTTACAAAAAAATCAACAAAATCTAGAAAACTATAAGCAACCAAAGTTAGAAATTTAACAGCCAAGAGGAAAAAATGAAACACAACCATCTTGTACAGTAGGTACTTAAATTATCTCTGTTTGTAGAAAACATGATATTATATGCAGAAAACCCCAAAGACTTAGAAAAATATTTTAAGAGCAAATAATTAAATTCAATAACAATGCAGTAGAAAATTAGAACAAGTGGAGGAGAGCCAAGTAATGACCCTGAGTATATCCCATCTGAGATCAGAGATCATCTCAAGAACAGACTTGATACTTTATACGCTAATAATCAAAGGCCAGATGAGTTGTGGCATGACATCAAAGACATCATTCATGAGAAAAACAAAGTTATTAAAAAGACAGAAAGAAGGGAGAAGACCAAATTATATGTCAAAAGATCTTCTGAAACTTTCCCTTGAACATTGAGCAGCTAAAAGTAAAAGGAATATGACAAAGTAAATAACTAAACAGGAGATTGAAAAAATAAAATCAAATATTATAATAACATGTACAAAAATCTGGAGCTAGAAAACCAAAAGTGAAGAACATATTCTGCTTTTCTCAAGCTTCAGGAATTGAAGAAAACATTCAAGATTCCAGTGACAATATTAAATGATACAGGAAACATCAAAAGAAGATGGAAGAAATACACAGAATCATTACACCAAAAAGAGTTGGTGGATAATCTACCATTTCAAGAGGTTGCATATGATCAGGAACAAATGGTATTGAAGGAGCAATTGGAAGCTTCTTTGAAGGAATTGGTGAAATACAGGATCCAGCAACTGATGAAATAGCAATTGAGATGTTCCAACCAATAGATGCAGCACTGGAGGTGCTCACTTGTTTATGCCATGAGATTTGGAAAAGAGCTTCCTGACCAATTGGGTGGAAAAGATCTACATGTTTGGCTTTTTCCCAAGGGAAGGGATCCAACCAAATGTGAAAATTACTGAACAAAATCATTAACATTACACACAGTATATTTTCCCCCAAAAAATCATTCAAAACCAACTGCAGGGAACTCTCAGAAAATCAATCAAGATTTAGAAGTGTGTATGGAATCAGGGACATCATCACTGATGTCATATGCATATTAACCAAAAGCAGATAATGTTAGACAGATGTCTACCTATGTTCTAATGACTATGCAGAGGCATTTGACTGTGTGGATTACAACAAATTGTGGATAACGTTATGAAGAATGCCAATTCCAGAGCACTTAATTATACTCATGAGGAATATGCAGATGTACGAGGAGGTAGTCATTTGAACGGAACAAGGAAATACTGCCAGGTTTGAAGTAGAGAAAGGTGGGGATTAGGGCTGTATCCTTTCAACTTAACTCTTCAATTTCTATGCTGCACAAATAATTAGAGAGGTTGGAATTTATGAAGAAGAACATAACATCATGATTGGTATAAGACTCATTGACAAACTGAATTATGAGGATGATACAAATTTTCTCACTGAAACTGAAGATTTGAAGTATTTCCAGATGCAGACCAAAGAACATGGCTTTCCATATGGATTGTGCCTCAATATCAAGAAAACAAAAATCTGTACAACTGGATCAGTGAGTAACCTCATAATAAATAGAGAAAAGATTGACATTGTCCAAGATTTGGTTTTACTTGTTTCTACAATCAATATCCATGGAAGCAGCAGTCAAGAAATCAAAAGATACATTGCATTGGGAAAAGCTGTTGCAAAAGACATCTTTAAAGTGTTGAAAAGTAAAGATGTCAGAATGAGGACAAAAGTCCTATGTAGACATTGAATAAGGGATATAGGTGAAGAATTGATGCTTTTGAATTATTAGGCTACTTGAGAGTAATATTTAATATGCCATGAACTGTGAAAAGAACCAACAGATCCATCCTAGAAGAAGCACAACCTGAGTGCTCCTTGGAATCACAGATGACTAAACTGCTTCTTATGTGTTTTGGACATGTTTTAAGGAAAGTTTTATCCTTGGGAAAGGACACCAGATTTGGGAGAGTGGTGGGTCAACAACAAAAAGGAAGACCCTCAACTATAGAAGGATTGACACAGTGTCTTCTATAATGTGCTTAATCAGAAGAAAGATTGTGTGCCTGGCACAGAGTCTGGGATTATTTCCTTCTGTGGTAAACAGAGTTACTATGGGTTAGACCTGACTCCATGGCACCTAACAACAACAAATTTGGGATACTTAACTTTGAGATATTGTGGTCTCCTTATTAAGACCTTAGATATGGATGTGCTGAATTTATTAGTTCAACAAGGTTAGGCGATTAAAGAGTTGTTTTCCTGACTTTCCAAGGGAAATCTCTGTAGAAGGAGCATCTTCCATTAAAGGAAGTTTTGTCTTATTACCTAGTGTTATTATATTGGAATTAAGAAAGTATAGAGGGAACTGTCTTAAAGTGTCCTGTCTTTTACAAAAAGAATCTTGTTTTAGGATAGCTAAGGAGTGAGTCATTATGGATTTGGAAGGGATGGGTTAGTCATTTGGGAAAGAGAGAATATGGAATTAATGAAAAAAAGTATCTCATGATATAGGAAGGCAGGTGTCAGGCATATGTGTACTGTCTTGTTCTTGGTGACCATATAAGGCTGGGAGACAGGAATCAGGCATAGATCTCCCATGAAAATAGAGCAACTCTCATTGTAGGTATAATAGGCATTTTAAAAACAATTGGCCTTATTAAGTAGGAAAGGAATAATTCAAATGAAAAAAAGATGTTACTTTATGGAAGTTCAGTGAGTGGCATGTAAGAAAAACTCTGAGATTAATAGGTAAAAATCAGTAAAACTTCATATGAGAGCTTGAATTAAAACAGAGAAAAATAAATCATCTTGATGAAAAGGCATAGAAAAGTAAGAACAGTCTTGTAATTTGGAGTAGAGAGGTGCACATTGAGTAAAGATGTAAGCACAAAGGAGCAAGAATTTTATAATTTCAATCCAAGGAAGTGGAATTTATATTGCATTGTATAGTACATTTCATTGTAACCAACCAGAAAATGCCTGCAGGTGCACCACTAGGCATCCGGTCCAGTCAGATCTTGGAAGCTAAACAAGGTTAGGCCTGGTTAGTACTTTGATGGGAGACTGTCTGGGAACACCAAGTACTGTAGGATTGGGAGAAGAACCCATCAACCCACTTCAAAAAATCAATCAGCCATTGAAAACCCTATGAACAGCAGAGAAGCAGTAACAATAGTGTTTCACCTGTTGTATATAGGCCCTCTATGAGTTGGATGGAGAAGGACCTGGCAATCCACTCCCAAGTCAATCCCGAAACAGTCTGCCATTGAAAACCCTATGAGGGTTGCTATGAGTCGGATGCCGACTAGACGGCACCTAACAACAACAACAACATGAGTTGGATACTGACTCAATGGCACCTAACAACAACAATAACAGCAAGAATGAAAACCAGAAAACATTAAGAATTAAATCTGAAATTGGGTTTGAATGTCTATTATCTCTTTTGGTTCTTGTAGTATTAGGAAGGGGTAGGGATTTAGCTCAGTTGGTAGAGCACCGCTCTGCAGTCTCTGAGGTCCCGAGTTCAATGCCCAGCACTGAAAAAATGGGAGAAGGACCTGGCAATCCACTCCTAAGGCAATCCCAAAACAGTCAGCCATTGAAAACCCTATGAGCGTCACTATGAGTCGGATACCGACTCAAGGGCATCTAACAACAACAACATTGTGGAAGGACAAGCTAGGGACAAGGCACAAGTTCAGTTTGCAAAGGAGACGACTTGAAATGTGATCAGTATTTTCAGATTTAGGGATGTCCTTGGAAATGGCAATTTCCCTGGAATGTTTATTTTGAGTTATGGCCATTCCTTCAAGATGTCTGTATCTCAGCTGGGGATCTCAACTTGTCTGAGTGCTCAAGGTAAAGAGAGGTATATCCCGGGGTACAGGGTACAGCAGCAGAGCTAATGTGGAGGAGGGAGTGTAATCCATAACATTTAGGGGCTGTACCCAGATGATGAGGCAGGATAAAGAGACAAGGAAATCTGGGGGACATGGAAAGGGAAAGCACTTTCATGCTAGGATATGGTTTGAATTTCATCAGCTGAGGATTGAAACTTTGGCACAACTACCAAGGAAAGTTCTATAAGGACTGCCTAGATTGTTGTTGCTGTTGTTAGGTGCTGTAGTCATCTCAACCCTATGCACAACAGGCAAAACAGCATTGTTAGTACTTCTCTGCTATTCATAGGGTTTTCGATGCAGATTGATTTTTGAGAGTGGATTGCCAAGTCTTTCTCCCAAGCCTACAGCATCTGGTGTTCCCAGGTGGTCTCCCATCCAAGTATTAACCAGGCCTGACCCTACTTGGCTTCCAAGGTCTGACAGAATCAGATGCGACAATGGTACAGCTGAGATGTTATTTTTCAGAGACATTTAAAAATGTTAAAAAAGCAGTAAGCCATGCTTAGGGTCAAAATATATGTAACCTTTGAGTTTTTATTTCCCTTCTAATTCCGGGCAGCTTTGATATTTGTCCAGGCAACTCTATGTCATGACTCTTTTCTTAACCCTGTACAATGTACACTATAATCTTATTTTACTAAAGGGAATTCCCTCTAATAGAAAAGTCAAAATTATGGAAATTCATTTGATCTCATTGACATCTCTCAACCTATGACAGGAGCCTTCCTAGGTCACATCACATTAGGCACCCAGAACTTGGCACACAGGACTGAGATCACATGGAGCATGCACAGGTTAAATAAAACTGGAGGGAATATGGATGCTAGCACTCTTTTTTTTTTGGCTTCTTCTTCTTTGCTTTCTTGGTAAGTCTATGTTCGTGGCCTGGATGCCTATCTCTCTCTCTCTGAGTGCCTGTATTTATTCTAAAATACGTACTTAATAAACTTTTTACCTCATTGTTTCTGACTTGTCCTAAAATTCTTTTCTGCAATGAACCCAAGGACGCAAATTAACCTGAGTGGAACTTCCAAATAGGGGAATACCTCAAGCTGTGTGCACATGCTGAGCTGTATCTCTCGGCTGTGCCATTGGTAGCAATGATGGATGATTTTTGGGTGTTTAGGTTTTGTTCCAGACTGGGAGAGCAGAAGGGCTCTACATTACAGGGGAGTAGAAATGCATTTGGGACCCAGGGCAGCAGGAATTGTTGTTAGGATTTTTGGAAGGGAGATAGACTGGGCAGAGTTAGTAAATTGATAGCTGACAAGTCGTGGAATAGATGTGGGGGAGCAGCCTAGAACATGAAAGTTAATGTTTTCTTTAGTCTTAGGAAAAAAACAAAATAGATCCAAAAGAATGCCTTAGGGGAATGTGAGGCATTGGCAGGCATGAAGGTCTGTGTGCATCCAGTGTTGGGATAGAGAAGAGTGTGTAGGTCATATAGGCTGCTATTGTTGAGAGTTAGAGGGGATGATTTGTGGGAAAGTTCCAGATAAAGAGGTCATGGTAGGGCACAGAGAGTCTTTTATTTGGTAGGGGCATTGGCTTTGGGGTGAGCTTGTAATGTAATCTCTGAAGAGCATTAAACATTTCTTAAAAGTATCTGAGAAGATCTCAGGCTGTGGGAAAAAGAAAGCATTCCTGATGTACAGGCAGGAGTTAGTGTAGTTTGGAGGGAAGCAGGTCTGAAGAGGGCAGAGTCCATCATAAAGTATGGCAACAGAAAATACTATAAAAGAATGTTTTCTTTTTGTGGTTGCAGCATGGGCGAAGGATGTGGGCTTATGGCAGGGGTAGGGGCATGCTGTGAAATAAGGTTGTGCTTTTGGAGAGTGAGAGGAAGATGAATCCCATGAGGTTGTGTAGGGGTAACATACAAGCCATATTAATATAGGAAATGAATGTGTAGTGGAAGCAAGTAGCCCTTACATGTTAGACAGGCAGGGAGAGGTATGCTGGGCTGCTGTATCAGCTGAATTTTTCTGTTACTAGTAGTATAGACAAAAGAAATGAAATCTGGTTCATGTAGCCTGAAAGTCCAAGTTTTCCAGTTTCCAAAAATTTTATTAATGATCTTGAACATTTTTTTCAGCTCTTTGTTGGTTATTTATATGTATTCTTCGAGAAATGCCTGTTCAGCAACTTTTGCAGTTTGATAATTAGGTTAGTTGTTTTCTCACTATTGAGTTTTTCATATTTTTATATATTTTGAATAGTAACACTTCATCATGAGTAAGAAAAATAGGAGAAAAATGGATGTCATTGAATTAGGTGCCAAAGATGAATATTAAATATACAATGGACTGCCAAAAGAACAACTAGTTCCATCTAGAAGTGCAACTAGAGTGCTTGTTGGAAACAAGGATGCCTAGACTGCATATTATCTATTTTGTATATGTTGTCAGGAAAGATTACTCCTTGGACATGGACAAGTTTGAGTGAGTGGCAGGTCAGCTAAAAAATAAAATGGAAGGCCCTCAACTAGATGGACTGACACAGTGACTGCAACAATGAGCTGAAACATAAAAAGATCACATGCATGGCACGGT
>VMDO01030073.1:0-21804 GCA_007922755.1 Pedetes capensis | reverse complement strand
CCTAATCCTAGGCAAAACCCTAACCCTACCCCTAACACTAACCCTATGGGAAACCCTAACCCTAAACCTAACCCTAACCTTAGGCTAAAACCTAACCCTAAACCTACCCTAACCCCAGCCAAAAACCTAACACTAACACTAAAACTAACCCTAGGTGAAAACCTAACCCTAACTCTAACCCTAAACCTAGGCAAAACCCTAACCCTAATTCTAACCCTAACCCTAGGCAAAACCCTAAAATTAACCAAACTGTAAACCTAGGAGAAAACATAACCCTAAACTTAACCTAACCCTGGGTGAAACCCTAACCGTAACTCTCACTCTTGACCTAGGCAAATCTGTAACCCTAACCCTAACCCAAAAACTACCTGAAATCCTACACCCTACCATAACCCTAACCCTAGCTGAAACCCTAACCCTAAACCTTACCCTAACCCTAGGCAAAACCCTAACCTTAACCCTAAGCGTAACCCTAATCCTAAGCCTAACCCTAACCTTCACTCTAGGCGAAACCCTACACTAAACCTAACCCTAACCCTAACTGTACCACTTACACTAGGAGAATCCATGAACATAATCCTAACCGTAACCCTAGATGAATGCCTTAACATAACCCTAACCCAAGCAGAAATCCTAGCACTAACCCTCTCCCTAAACTTAGGTGAAATCCTAACCCTAATCCTAAGCCTATCCCTAGCCGAAAACATAGCCCTAATCCTAACAGTAACCCTAACACTTACCCTAACCCTAACCCTAACCCTAACCCTAGGTGAAAAACTAACCCTAACCCTAACCCTAACAGTAGGCAAAACCCTAAACCTAACCCTAACCCTTCCTGTAATGCTGAAACAAATCTAACCCTAGCCAAAATCCTTACACTAAGCCTAACCCTAATCCTAGGAAAAACCCTAACACTAAATGTAGGCGAAACCATAACCCTAACAGTAACCCTAAACCTAGCTCAAATCCTAACCCTACCCTAGGAGAAACCCTAACCCTAACCCTAGGCAAAACCCTAACCAAAAACCTAACACTAACCGTATCGGAAACCCTAACCCTAACACTAACCCTAACCCTAACCTTAGGCTAAAACCTAACCCTTAACCTACCCCGACCCTAGCCAAAAACCTATCCCTAACCTTAAATCTAACCATAGGTGAAAACCTAACCCTAACTCTAACCCTAAACCTAGGCAAAACCCTAACCCTAATTCTAACCCTAACCCTAGGCAAAACCCTAAAATTAACCCAAACTGTAAATTTAGGAGAAAACGTAACCCTAACACTAACCCTGGGTGAAACCCTAACCGTAACTCTCACTCTTGCCCTAGGCAAATCTGCAATCCTAACCCTAACCCAAAAAATAGCTGAAACCCTAAACCCTACCCTAACCCTAACCCTAGCAGAAACCCTAACCCTAAACCTTACCCTAACCCTAGGTAAAACCCTAACCCTAACCTTAACCCTAACCTTAACCTTAGGCTAAAACCTAACCCTAAACCTACCCTAACCCTAGCCAAAAACCTAACCCTAACGCTAAAACTAACCCTAGATGAAAACCTAACCCTAAATCTAACCCTAAACCTAGGAAAACCCTAACCCTACTTCTAACCCTAACCCTAGGCAAAACCCTAAAATTAACCCAATCTGTAAAACTAGGACAAAACTTAACCCTAACCCTAAACCTGGGTGAAACCCTAACCATAACTCGCACTCCTCCCCTAGGCAGATCTGTAACCCTAAACCTAACCCAAAATCTAGCTGAAACCCTACACCCTACCCTAACCCTAACCCTAGCTGAAACCCTAACCCTAAACCTTACCCTAACCCTAGGCAAATCCCTAACCCTAACCCTAATCCTAAGCATAACCCTAACCTTCACTCTAGGCGAAACCCTACACTAAACCTAACCCTAACCCTAACTGTACCACTTACACAAGGAGAAACCATGAACATAATCCTAACCGTAACCCTAGATGAATGCCTTAACATAACCCTAACCCATGCAGAAATCCTAGCACTAACCCTCTCCCTAAACTTAGGTGAAATCCTAACCCTAATCCTAAGCCTATCCCTAGCCGAAAACATAGCCCTAATCCTAACAGTAACCCTAACCCTTACCCTAACCCTAAGCCTAACCCTAACCCTAGGTGAAAAACTAACCCTAACCCTAACCCTAACAGTAGGCAAAACCCTAAAACTAACCCTAACCCTTCCTGTAATGCTGAAACAAATCTAACACTAGCCAAAATCCTTACACTAAGCCTAACCCTAATCCTAGGAAAAACCCTAACCCTAAACGTAGGCGAAACCACAACCCTAACACTAACCCTAAACCTAGCTCAAATCCTATCCCTAACCCTAGGAGAAACCCTAACCCTAACCCTAGGCAAAACCCTAACCCAAAACCTAACACTAACCATATCGCCTGAGGTAGTTCTTTGAAGTCATCCATTAATCCAATATTTGAATAATAGGATTGGAAGTGAGGTACACAGAGCAGGTACATTTCTTTACCTTTTCAGGCCTTCTCTGTGAACTACACACCCCACTAAAGCAGGAACTTTTAGAAAAAACCCGCTTACTTTTCTATCCCATCTCAAATATTGACATCATTTTTCCCTCTTAGTGGCTATTATATGAGTCCATTAATTTTAATTCTATCTCAATAAAGTCCACAACTCAGTCACGTCAGATCTCTGAAGAAGCTTTGGGCCTGGTTAGTACTTGGATGGGAGACCACCTGGGAATACATGGTGCTATAGATTTCAGAGCAGGACCTGGCAGTCCACTCTCAAAACAATCAGCCATTGAAAACCCTATGAATAGCAGACAAGCACTGATAATAGTGCCAGGAATGGCACAGTGTCAAGAAGTGTTTTGTTCTATTGTATATAGGGTTTCTGTAAGACTCAACTCCATAGCACCTAACAACAATAACAATATATCGTTAAGAAAGTGATACATGATATTTGTCGGTATGGTTCTGAGAAACTCAATGTATATTTTCCTTGTAATTCTTCCTTTTGTCTCTTGGTGGTGGTGACGACCATAAAAGATTTTAGGAGCATATATTGATAGCATCATCATCCCAAAATCACAGATTTGAGAGAAATTGCCTATGAAGTTCAAGAATAAGTTCTAAGGAAATTTACATGGATCAAGTAAAACTTCTATGGTGTTGAACTATTGTGGCTTTTGTTTGTTTTTATTTGTTAGTTTTTATGACTAACTGTCCACTCTGAAATTGTTTTTGTGTCTACTGCTTTTGTGCCATGGACCAACATATTCTACTTATATAACAGCCATCAGCTCTTTCATTGTGTCAACACCTCAGTCTGATCTCCAAAAGTAGGCAAGCGCCTACTCAAGAAATACTAGAACAGGTACCACAGAGGTTTACCACCTAATTGGCTCAATAAATGTGTTGAACAGATGTGTTATATACCTAGACAAGAGGTATTAGACAAACTGCAGTAGGTTTTCATGAAAATGAAGGATTGTGTTCAGAGCAATCTTGTTATTGTCCTTTTGGTCCAAATCACAACAGTCTCTCTGCTAGGCCATGGGAAGTTCTCTCTCCCTTTGCTCTGAAGAGATTTGGTTGCACAGAAAGTCTGCCAATAGCTGTATTAGAGAATGGAGGCAGGGGCTACACCTTCTGGAATCAGAGTTGTTTTTTTTTTCTATTAATGCTGATAAATACTTGAGTAAACATGATGCCTTAAAGAAAAGAAATGTTTGTGATTATTGATGAGCACATTAGGAAATATAAAAGGATCAATTTGGAGTCTATAAAAATTTGAAAAGAAATAAGAATTACTTGTAAACCTAAAGGGAGGATAAAAGTAATCAAAAGAAATTCAAACTAGAAACATTGATGAATACAGGTTGTAATGATTGAAATATTTGTAGATAAATTTATAATAATCTTATCGAAGGAAGTCTAAACCAAAACATAACCTAATATTTAAAAGTTATAGTGGTTCAACAAAGTCAAAAATCTATTTAGGTTAGAAAACACATGAGTTACTTTAAGATGGTTTACCACATCTGCAATACATTTTATCCTTGAACCCATGAAGAAAGATCCTCTCTGGCCTTAATGAAATATTGTAGAACATGGAGGCAAAGATGCAGCCCAGGAGGTCTACACTGGAAGCCAAGATTGGGGTGACCCCCACAGCCACCATGACCTTGCCCTTGGTGCTGTGGTAGACAGGGAGGAAGGTGATCCAGACACTGCAGAATAGCACCATGCTAAATGTCAGGAACTTGGCTTCATTGATGTGTCAGATAAGTTCCTAGTCAGGAAAGCCAGAGTGAAGCTCCTCGGGGCCCAAAAGCCTAGGTATCCCAGGACACAGTAGAAGGCAGTGACTGAGCCGTTGTTGAACAGGATGATGATGTGACCAAATTCAGAGTGTGCATCCACGTCAATAAAGGGTGGAGCTGCTCCCAGTCAGGATGCACAGAGACAAATTTGGATCAGGGTGCAGGTGGGAATAATGAAGTTAGGTGCCCCTGACACCAGCAACCACCTTATTTTTTCCCTGGAACTGTGACCTTAAAGTCTAGAACCACAGTAACAGTTTTGGCCCTTACAGTGGAAACAGCCATGGTGACCATAATTCCAAATGTGGTCTGCAAGAGAATGCAGGTAGCTGTGTTGTGATGGCCAATGAAAATAAGGAACAGGGAAAACAGCAGGTGAGGGAGATGGGAGATGAATAAGATGTAGCTGAGCCTGGTTATTGACTTGTTATTGACAGTGGGAGTGTCCTAGTGCTTCACAAACACCCTAAAAATGACAACTGTCAATGCTTATGAGGACAGAGTCATGCAGGCCAACACCCTCCACAAATAGTCTTTGTAGGCCAGAAATATCACAACCTTATTAAGGCAGTGATTTCACTCTGTTTTCATACAGATCATCTGGACACTTCACACACTTAACACCATTTGGGGAAGAGGTCATATTATCATTAGTTTGTGGTCAGCATTTTGCTGTTTTCCACAGCCTCCTATCCTTCAAAATTCCATTGTCAATATTAGCCATATTATCCTCCTTTCTTGCTTCTGAAACCAAATAATAGAATGAGATTTAGGAAATAATTTCAAATTAATACTACCTTCTTCTTGGTGACTTACAGCTATGATTATTATTTCATTACTATTATTAATATTAATATGATTTTATTACAGTTCTTGAGAGTGAACCCAGGACCTTCCACATTCATTGCTAGTGCAGTAATGCTGGACTGAACTCCCAGATTTTGTTTTTAATGCCCTAGGAAGTATGTGTAATTAAAAAACTGCTTTATATATACACATAAAATAACATATATTATCAAAATGTAAATAAGAGAAGGAATAAAATTGAACTAAATAGAAATTTTAAAATTTATATACCAAAATCATCAACAAGATACTGAAAAGGCAATATACAGAATGTAGAAAGAGCAGAAAACTCATATTTCTGATAAGGATCTGATATCTATAATATATATGAAGACTTCTACAACTATAAAAGCCTTTTAAAATTGAACAATTAAAATTAAGTCTGAAATTGAGCAAACATTTTAGTAGGCATTTTTCTTTCTCTTTTTCACTTTGTTATTATTAATTTTTAATGTAACAGTTAATGGGTCTAATTGTGGCATTTACATATATACATTTCATTGTACATTGCTCACACCAACTTCCCCCTCATCATCACCTGACCTCTTTTCCCCATCCCTTCCTACTCTGCCAATGGTCTCCTTTCTACTTGCTTGTCCTTTTTTGGGCGTCTATCTGTATATGTCCCTCCCAATTTTGCCATAAGGCAACATAAGTGATTTTTTTTTCTTTTCTCCCCTCACTCTTTCTTTTTGTGCCCTCCCTCTTTCCTTTAGTTCATTATCTTTCCCTATTTAGGTCTTGTCTGCTTTCATGATCTATATGTTTTAATAACGATTAAAAATTGAAGTCTTACATCCACAAATGAGAAAAAGCATGCAATGTTTATCTTTCTGACTCTGGCTTAATTCATTTAAAATGCTGATATCTAGTGCCATCCATTTTCCAGCAAATTTCATAATTTTGTCCTTCTCTATGGCTGAATAAAACTCCAGTGTGTATATATACCACAATTTCTGTATCCACTCATCTGTTGATGGACACCTAGGTTGATTCCATATCTTGGCTACTGTGAATAATGCCAAAATAAACACGGATGGTCCGGTATCTCTATGGTATATTGATGAATATTCCTTCAGATGTGTACCCAGCTGCTGGATAGCCAGGTCATATGAAAGTTCTATTTTTTAGTTTTTTGAGATACTTCCATATTAATTGCCATAGTGTTTGTAAGAACCTGCATTCCCACTAACAGTGTATAAGGGTTCCTTTCTCTTCACATCGTTGCCAGCATGTGTTGCTATTTGTTTTATTGATGGCAGCCATTCTTTTTTTTTTTTGACATTTTTAATGTACACCTTAATGTGATTCATTCTGACATGCTATTCATTGTGGCATTTACATATATGCATTTTGATGTACATTATTCATATAGGTTCCCCCTTACCCTCTTGTATGCCTCTCCCCCCACCCTCCCCAACTAATTCTTCTCTATCATTTACTAGGTAATAATTTTCTATATGTACTTGAGTCCCAGTTCTGTTTAAGATAGAAATTTTTCCTGTAGCAAACATTGTTATTATCTTGTCAGAACAATTGCATGCATTTTCTAGACCATTTATATTGACATCATTCTTAGCTTTTTTTCCATTTTATTTTGATCCAACCTTTGAATAGGATGATTCCTCCTTATAATTTTGATTCAACTCCCACATATGAGTGAGAACATGTAGTGTTTCTCTTTCTGAGCTTGGGTTCGTTCACTTGAAATAATTTTCTCTAGTTCCATCCATTTTGCTGCGAATGACCTTATTTCATTTTTCTTAATTGCTGAGTAGTATTCCATCATGTATATGTACCATAGTTTTTTATCCATTCTTCTGTTGAAGGATTTTGGTTGATTCCATATCCTTGCTATTGTGAAAAGTGCAGCATTGAACATGGAGATGCAGGTGTCTCTGTGGTATGATGACCCATCTTCCTTTGAGTAAATTCCCAGTAGTGTTATAGCTGGGTCATACAGTAGATCTATTTTCAGTTTTTTAAGATATCCCCATATTGATTTCCATAGTGGCCGGACCAATTTACAGCTCCACCAACAATGTAATAGTGTTCCTTTTTCACTGCAACCTCTCCAGCATTTGTTGTTATTTGTTTTATTGATCTTGGCCATTCTTACTGGTGTAAGGAGAAATCTCAAAGTTGTTTTATTTTTATGGCAGCTATTCTGACTGTAGTGAGATGGTGTCTCAGGCACCAGGGAATTCCAAATCAGCTGGGTTTTATTTTTGTTTTACCCTGATATATGTTCTCACTAGGTTACACATGCTGCCTGAGTCCTAGGACTCCCAATCCTCCTGCCTACCCCTGCCCCAAGTCATTGGGATCACAGTCCTGTGACAATAACCACCACAAGAACAGCAACAGTTTCTTCATGATATATGAAGTATGATCAAAATATCCATAATTATTACAATATAAGACACAATGGCATATTTACCACATGGAAATGCCAGCCTGACTTCAAAGACACATATCACTTCATTCATACCACTTTCTGAAGCAGTTTATTCTTTTTTTTTACAAAACTTGATGTTTGCATCCAGTGCCTCATGTATACTTTGGAAGTGCTCTACCCAGTGGGATGTAACCCAACTTCATTATTCATTTTTTATTTTGAGTCGGGGTTTCACTAGTTTATAGAGGCTGCCTCTGGGCTTGAATTTGCAATCCTCTTGCCTTTGAGATTACAAGATTTTAATTGCACATCTGGCTTCATCTCATTTTCTATATCATGTCTTCATATCCTCTTTCACATTCTCTTTGTTCTAGTTACACTGAACTTTGTTTGCATTCCTTTGACCACTTTTTTCTGAGTTATGATTTCTCCTTGGTGTCCAGGATGTCCTTCAACTCACAATTCCCTTCCCTGGCCCATACTCCTGGAGAGCTGGGTTGTAGGCATGCAACAACATGCCTGTCCATCTGCATTGTCTTATATCTGGACTTCCTTCCTGTGACCCATGGCACTGTCTCAGAGGGCATCCTCATCATGAGACACTCAGGTCTGGGAAATGGCAGTGACAAACCTGTTGAGGGCTAAGCTGTGTAAATGTAGAGTGCATAGCACAGTGGTTAGTGTTTCCCTTTAAACTTTCTGATTCAGCAAACCTGCCCTCTGATTCTGGGGGATGAACATCTGCATAAGTTTTCACCTGGAAACCTAGTCTAAGGGAATGAGAAGTGTGGGCGGCAGGTCCCATAGACCCACTTCTCCCTCCTCTCAGGACAGATCTTTGCAGCTCCATTACCTCTGCTGACTTCTTAGGCTTCCTGGAACACACCACACAGAGGTGTTTCTCTTTTCCAGTGGAGCAGTCTGAGGGCTCTGGAGAATCTCTACCTGACACAGTCTTCAATCTGTGTGATCTCCTTCCAGGGCTCAAACATGCTGAATAGAATTTAAACTTTCTTCAGGTATAAATCACTACTATTTACCACCTGATAACCACCAAAACTGGAGAAAATGGGGTGCCAAAGACTCCTCCACTGAATCTGTTCAAAGAAGACATAGTCTATGGACCATAGAGAATTTGTAATTAGCGTAGCTGACATCTATCTACCTGACCCTCTCATTGAAGCAGTGCAGAGGGTATATATTTAGTTTGGGTATTATTTTTAACAAATTTCCCCTCTTTTAAAAATATTTCTTTCATTTTACTTATTTTATTGTATTTTTTTCCTTAGAGGTTGAACTCAAGGCTTAGTACATACTCTGCAAATGTTCTAACAGTGAGCTACCCTGCCGTTTTATATGTTTTGTTTTGAGTCATGTCTAACTAAGTTTTGCAGGTTGCCTAGGCCTCAAATTGCTATCATCTTGCCTCTTTCTCCAAAATTGCTGAGATTACAGGTATGTGCTGGTGCACTCAGATAAAAATATTTCTTCTGATTTAATTTTCCCTTTTAGTCACCTCCATACTGAAGCTCAGTGACAATGCCTTGAATTCATATCTTTATATATGACCTTCCCTTCTTACCTGGAGGTGGAAGAGAAATATGTCTGCAAGGTATCCATGGAGGATGTGCTGTGCAATAACCATCCTGTACATACATAATGTGATTATGTCATAGAGTATACTCTCTCCTGAATACCTGCTTTGTGTAAGAAAACTACTACACATGGTGAAATTCAGGATGCGATAAAGCCTTGTCTCCAAACTGATGTACATGTAATTTTAAGAGGTTTAGGTGCTGGTATTTACTGTGTGCTAAGTTACATGATGGAGGTGTTTATATTGCTGTTGAGGGATGGAAAAGGGGTTTAAAGGAAATAGTAATGCCTGCATTAGATCCACAACAATAAATTACATATGTAGCTCTTTGCCCAGAGGGTGTGCTAGCATTGATAACATGACATAATTTCTAATGAAAGAAAGGAAGAAGTTTGTCTCTGTAGTCCTATTGAAGTTCCTTCCTTTTGCTTGGGTGGACTGCACCCTTTTAATTTCTCCATGAGACACACACTTACCTAACTCATTAGAAATCTCATTCTCTGCACAGGGGATGCAATCAAAGCAGTAAATAACCTTTCTTTCCTTTGGAGATTCCTTGAATCCAAGACCAGAGCTATCACTGAATACAGAGTGAGAAGTCTGATAAAATCAGATAATAGGTGGTTATTTTTCAAAATTATACCTATTACTCCAATAGGTGTGGTGTTGGAGAGAAATGGATCATTAATAAGCTAATTTGTTATCCATCAATACAGCACATTGATGGGCTGTAGTTAGAGTTTGATCTGACATGACTCTCTAAGGTCCTAGTGTTGAAGACTTAGTTACAGGACAGGATGCTCTTGGGAAGTTGTGGAACATTAAGTGAGGGAGTGTAATATAGAAAGCTAGGTCCTCAGAGTTATGGCATTGTGCAGGATATTGGGACCCAGAAAAACCTTCTCTGTATTTTCAATCTGGCTGCTATGAGGAAAGGGACTTCATATACCAACCACCAACTCCACCACCATGCCTCCCCAGTGACCCAAAACCAGAAGCGCAACTCACCATGCATTGACCTTCACACAACTCTTGGTGAAAATATACATTCTTCCTTTGAAGGTGATTTGTACATGCACTTATCACAGTTATATATTTGGCTAATAGATATGCCATGAATTCTTTATCATATGAAATGTTTTAACATTGAAATTCATGAAGGTAAATAAACATGTTCCAGTTCAATCTATAAGAATGGATAAGTGGAGCCAGACATGGTGGCACATGCCTGTAATCCCAGTGACTCAGGAGACAGAGGCAGGAGGATAGCAAGTTTGAGACCAGAGGCAGTCTGTATAAGTTAGCAAGATCCTGGCTCAAAAAGTAAAACCTGGGGTGGAGGTACAGCACTTGCAAAGCATTCAAGTGCATGGCCTTGGGTTCAACCCATAGTACTGCAAAAAAGAAAGAAAGAAAGAAAGAAAGAATCTATAAGTGTAATTTAAAAAAATTCTTTAAACTGGAAAGTTTTAAATTAAATTGCAGTTCCAGAAGAGTGTACACAGGCTGCAAAAACTCTAGAAATATTTGCTGGTTATAAAGAGGTGCAACACATGTCTGTGATTTCTAGGGCCAATTGTATAATATGATCTGATAAATAGAGCTCAAGGCCATGCAGATCATGTGTGGAAAACTGTACTATTTTCACCTTAAGCCCAGGACCATTTGGAAAATTCCAGTAGTTTAGAATGCCATAATGTGCATCCCATTTTCTTTTCTCATCCAAATTCACTTGCCTTCCAGCAAGATTGGTAAATCTGATGTTCTTCATAACCAGATGCAACTAAAGGATGCAACTAATCATTGTATGATTAAATGGATCCAAGAATTAGTACAGAGAACCTGAATTAAAGAAAGTCCTTCCTCTTGTTGAATCTCTGCTTCATAATAAAACATTAACAACCCAAAGGATGGCAATAAAGCAATCAGACTAAATTATTCATGTAATACTGATGACAAGGTAAAAAGGTAGATCACCATAGAAAAAGCTTTGAATTTAAGTCATAATCAGGGCATATGGATATAGATAAATATTCCCACAAAAAGACATGCAAGTAGAAAAGACACCATTAGTGTGGGAGTGGGAAAAGGGGGAGGAGGGGCACAAGAGGGTGAAGGGGAACTTATGTGTGCAATGTACAATGAAATGCATATATGGAAATATCACAATGAAATACATGTAAGAATGAAACACATAAAGTTGTACATTAAAAATTTCTGATAAAAATTAATAACAACATGAGTAAACTGGAACAAATTAAAGTGTATAAAGAACTAATGTGGCCTCTTGTTTCTAAAATGATAGGAGTCTTCAAGGGAAAACATGCTGTCATGCACCACTAACTAATCCTGAACATGGAAACCATTCAAACCTCCACTGCTTGTGAAAGCCAGTCACACACATTTGTTTTCTGAAGGGAACCTAAGTGGGTCTGTAAACGGAGGCTGTTAATACCTAAAAAGGAATTACATGAGATCATTATTCTAAGTTAACCATTATAGTCAGTGGCAGCATGTGGCAAAACATGCATTAAAGAAATTGCATGTTTTATAGGATAAATATGAATCAAAAACCTAGAAACAAAAACCAGATTGATGCAGAATAATAAATTCCTCTCAATAATTGTTCTCAGTATAAATGGTCATAACTCACCATTCAAGATATCAATTGGCCAATTCGATTTAAAAATATAAACCCTCTATATGTGGCATTCAGGAGACTCATCTCATGCATAAGTAACATAAAAAGCTGAAAATTAAAGGCTGGAAAACAATATACCAAGCATGTGGGAAAGAAAAAAAAAACAGGAGTACTAATTTCTGACAACTTAGACTTCAATCCCAAACTAATCATTTGAGACAAAAATGAGATTACATATTAGTAAAAGGAATGGTCAGTCAGGAAAACATAATGCTACTTAATATTTACAGGTGCACCTCACTTAGTAAAATGAAATTTGTTAGAAATAAAGGAACACATTGGGCCAAACACAATAAATATGGGAGATACCAATATACCACTTCCTCCAAGAGACAGGTCATCAAAGCAAAATATGAACAGAAAAACAATGGACTTAAATAACACCGTAGACCAAATGGACCTCTCAGACATCTCAGACATCTCCAGAATGTTCCATCCATCAGATGTAGAATACACATTCTTCTCAGCACCACATGGAACTATTTCTAAGATAAATCACATTTTATTCCACAAAAATGGTCTCAAAAATACAAAAAAATAGAAAACTTCCTGTTACTTTAACAGATCACAATGCAATAAAACTGAAACTCAAAAGCAGAATAATTTCAGAAATATTACAAATTCATGGAGACTGAATAATCAATGGGTCATGAAAGAAATCATAGAAGATATTTAAAAATTTCTGCAATCAAACAATAAGGAAGATACATTCTACCAAAATTTGTGAGATACAGCATAGGCAGTTATAAGAGGGAAGTTCATTGCCATGAATGCCTTCATTGATAAGATAAGAAAGGCAGAATTAAATAACTTAATGACACATCTTAAGGTAATAGAAAGCTAACAACAAGCCAATCCTAAAAGGAATACTCAAACAGAAACTATCAATAACAAGGCAAAGGTAACCCAGTTAGAATCTAGAAAGGTAATTTGAAGAAATAATGAGACTAAGAGTTCATTCTTCAAAAAGATTAATAAAATAGACGCCAATTCCAGCTAGTCTTACCAAAAGAAAAAAAAGATCCAAATTAAAAAAAAATTGGCAGTGAGAATGGGGGCATTGCTATGGATACCAGCAAAATCTGGAAGATCATTAGGGAATACTTTGAGAAATTATACTCTCCAAAATCAAGATTATAGAAGAAATGAATAAGTTCCTTAAAACATACGAATTATCAAAATTAAGCCTAGAAGACACAAGAAATTTAATCAGAATTATGATGATTGCCAAAATTGAGATAATAATAAAAAACCCTTCCAGAAAAGAAAATTCAGATCCCTACAGGTTCACAGTGGAATTCTATCAAACCTTCAAAGAAGAAATAATACCTATTCTGTTTAAAGTATTTCATAATACAGAAAAGGAAGGGACACTTCCAAACTGATTCTACAAAACCATTATCACCTTGTTACCAAAAATGGGCAAGGACACTTCAAGGAAACAGAACTATAGACCAATCTCCATGATAAACATTGACGCAAAAGTCCTCCATAAAAATTTTTTTTTCCGGTACTGGGGGTTGAATCCAGGGCCTCGTGCCTGCATGCTCTGCAAGTGCTGGACCACTGAGCTGCACCCCCAGCCCATTTCCTTACTCTTTTTTGAGACAGGGTCTCGCTAAGTTACGCAGATTGCCTCTGGTCTCGAACTTGCGATCCTACTGCCTCTGCCTCCCAAGCCACTAGGATGACAGGTGTGTGCCACTGTGCCCGGCCTCCATAAAATTCTTGGAAACCAAATTCAGCAATACATAAGAAAGATCATACACTATCATCCAGTGGGCTTCATTCCACAGATGTGAGGCTCCTTCAGCATAATTAATCAATATAATTCATCACATCAAGAGACTCACAGAGAGAAATCACATGAAAATTTCAACTGATGGGAAAGCCTTTGACAAAGTGAAATATCCTTTCATGAAAAATATCCTGCAGAAAGGGGGCATAACAGGGAAATACCTCAAGGCCATAAAAGCCATCTATGACAAACACACAGCTATTACCAAATTAAATGGAGAAAAGTTGAAAGCATTCCCTCTAAGATCATGAAAAAGACAAGGATGTCTACTGTCTCCCCTCTTGTTCAATATTGTAATCAAAGTCCAAGCCAGAGAAATCAGGCAAGAGAAAGAAGTAAACGTGATATCATTAGGCAAAGAAGAGGTCAAATTATCCTTATTTGTGGGCAACATGATCCTTTATCTAAAGGACCAAAAAAATTCCTCTAGGCAATCCTTAGAGCTAATTAACTCTTTAAGCAAAGTATCAGGATACAAAATTAACACTCAAAAGTCAATAGTCTTCATTTACACCAATAGTGAAAGGGAGGAGAAGGAAAATAAGGCAACAATCTCATTTAAAATAGTCCACTAAAAAATTAAGTATTTAAGTATCAGTCTAACCAAAGACCCTGAATCTCTACAAGGAAGATACACAAAAGAAGGAAACTGCAGAGGATATTTGAATATGACTTCCCTCGTTCATGGATCAGAAGAATCAAGTATAAAGATGATTATGTTACCAAAATCAACTTAAAGATTTAATGTAATCCCCATTAAAATTCCAATGACAGACATTGCAAAACTAGGGAAAAAATCTTAAAATTCATATGGAAGCCCCAAGGAGAAAAAATAGCAAAAATAATTGTGAGCCACAAAAACAGTACAGGTGGGATCACTATATCTGACTTTAAACTGTATTACAGAGCTATACTGGAAAAAAATGGCTAATGATACTGGCACAAAAGTAGACTTGAGAATGAATAGGACAGAATAAAAGACCCAGAGATATACCCATGTAACTACAGCCACCTGGTTTTTGATGAAGAGCTTAAGGAGGTTCAATGGAATAAAGATAGTCTCCAAACAGTGCTGTGAAAATTGGATATCCATTTGCATAAAATTGAAAATAGACCTATATCACTCAATTTGCATGACAGTCAATTCAAAGTGGATAAGACTTCAACATAAAACTGGATACCTTGAAACTACTACAAGAAACAATAGGAAACAGGCTCCAACACATACACAAAGGAAATTATTTCCTTTACAAGACTCCAATGCCCAGGAAAGAGCACAAAAGAATTGACATGAAATGAAAATTTTCTATGCTCATAATAATACCTGCATAAGGATGTTATGCCTGCAGCCATAGCCCTGTGGCATCCGATCCCGTCAGATCTCAGAATCTAAGCAGGGTCGGGCCTGGTTAGTACCTGGATGGGAGACCGCCTGGGAACACCAGAAGCTATAGGCTTGGGAGAAGGACCTGACAACCCCCTCCCAAAAATCAATCTGCCATTGAAAACCCTATGCACAGCAGAGAAGCATTGACAATAGTGTTTCCCCTGTTGAACAGAGGGTTGCTATGAGTCGGATACCAATTCGACAGCACCTAACAATAACAATAAGGGTTTTACAAAATCCAGTATCCCTTTCTTTCATGTATTTTTCTTTCAGTTCTGGGAATTAAAATCCATGACCTCATACACATTAGACCCTAATTTTACCACTGAGCCATATCCACAGTACCATCATGTATTTTTACTTGAACACATTAGATTAGGTGATGGAAAGATCATTAACATTATATTTTCAATAAATTAAACAATGGTCCATTTTGACTACATCAATACTGAAAGGCACGTGAAGTGAAGGGTATGTTAGATGCCTTAATATAATCCTTCCATGTTGCAAATAAGTAATAAAGTATTATACTCATCCCATAAATATGTAAAATTTAAGTCAGTCAAATATAGTGAAATGACATTCAGAACAGATGAAAATATTTACACATAAAAACTCATCAAAACACAGAGCAACAACCATGAGCATGTGGGTGATACACTAAGAAGTTTATCCCCCATCCAGGGGATGCCCTGTTCAGGCAGATAATCCTCTCCACATCCTGGATGTGATTTTATGGATGCCTGAAGCTTATCATCCATGCATCTTGTGCAATTTTATGTGATGTGGGAAAAGGCATTCACACAATGTCTGGCTGAGGTGCCTTTTAAATACATAGGGATCACAACAATAATTTAATACTGGAATTATTTGCTGACTTTTCAGAATTCATAATCTGTTGAATATACAATACATGATCAAGTAAAAAGAATGGAAAGGGGGAATCCTGCAGCAATATCTTGCCAAAGATCATACTGCTCACCTATGATATCCAAGAGGAAATGAAAAATGGCAAAATAACCAGTAAAGTGGGGCAGACCCCAAATAAAGAGAAAATAAATACAATCAGCTGGCAAGACTTTTTAATACAAAGCCAACATCATAAATCCATTGGATAGCACTTGTATATTTTAGCCACGGAACCAAGAAAAATTATACTGACTACTTGGATAAAACCAGAAATGTCTATCAAGGTAAATACAAATTTTAAAATAATACTACATAGATGTTAGCAGTCACCAACAAGTGCTACCAAAGTTAACACTATTGAAATTAACAGTGCCTAGAAGGAGTTAACATGTTTATACTACCTATAGAGTTTTATAGATTTAATGCAATTCTGATCAAATAAATATGTCCAGAAAGTGGAGAAAAGAATTTGAATATTTTCACCATAAAAGGAATTTGGATATATAAGAAAATTAGTTTAATGTCATTAATTGTACAATGTATACATTCCCCATAATACTTCAATGTATTTATATAAATATGTACAGATTTTATATTTCAGTTAAATAATAAATTCAAAGAAAAAGAAAGAAGGAAAAATAGGAAAGTCCTATATAATATTAGTAACATGAGTATCCCAGTGTTTATATGGAACCAGAAAACCCCCTAAGAGCCAGAGAATTTCAAACAAAACGAGAAAAGATATAGGAATTGGACTTCATGATTCCAAAATGTAATATTAATGTGCAGTAATCAGAAAAATATAATATTTTCATTAAAACTGAAACATAGATCAATGGAACAGACAAGAGTGCCCAGTAATTACAGCATGCATTTAAAGCTAGTTAAAAAAATATGGTGCCAAAATGCACATTGGACAAAGGAAATCTTCTTCATCACATTGTGCTAAGAAATCTAGATATTCACATGCAGAAGATTTAAACTTCACCCCCATCACTCACTCTGTACAAAACTCAACTCAAAATGAATCAAGTACCTAAATATAAGAACAGAAGGTATGAAACTATTAAAAGGAAAAACAAGAAAACATTTGTGCAGGCAACTGTAGTTTTTAATAAGACCCCACAGACACTTTATCAGAAATAGAATAAACAAAAAAACATTAAATCAAACTAAGAATTTTCTTCACTCTAAAGAAAATAGTCAATGAGAAGAGACAACCTACTGATGAGAAAGATATTGAAAGTTACTAATATGACAAAGTACCAATATCCAGAAGCTGTAACAAACTTTACAATACATAGTATGAAAACCCTGGAATGGTTCAATTAAAATTGTAAAGCAATCTTTTTTTTCCTGTTTATTGATAAATGTTGGTAGGGTACAGAGTAATATAGCATTCACTATTTCCATTGTTCAATTATTACATCACATTTGGTTACACTGTCATCAACCTACACTATATGGAATATTTTGATTAATATATAGTAAAACTCATATTCATTTAGGGGTTATCTTCTCCTATTTTTCCCATGTACTATTGAAGTTGCATCATTTACAGTGTGATTGTCCTCTCCCCCTTTATCACTTTACATTACTTCCCCTCCCCTACCCACTCTCCACAACCTTTGTTTCCCTTTGCTAGTATCCTTACATCTTTTTACTAATCTGTTCATACATATTTTCCCTTCTTACCTCAGTATAAATGTTTTTTTACATATCTACAAATGTATATTTATTTTGTATGATTATTCTTTCTTTAAGTAATTTTTAGCTCCCTCATGTGAGTGACAATATATGGCATTTCTGTTTTGGGGTCTGCATTTGTTTGCTTAAGCTGATACTCTCCAGTTCCATCTATTTTGCAGCAAATGACATTATTTCATTATTTTTATTGCTGAGTAATATTCCATTGTGTATATATGCCACAATTTTTTATCTATTCTTCTGTTGATGGACATCTTGATTGGTTCAATTTCTTGTCATTGTGAAGAGTGCTGCATTAAATATGTAGATGCAACTGTCTCTGTGGTATTGTGAATTTTCTCTCCTTGGGTGTATTCCCCACAACATCAAAAAAATCAGCCATTGAAAACCCTATAAGGGTCGCTGAGTTGGTGACAACTTTATGGCACCTAACAACAGCAACAGTGCCTAGGGATATTGAGCATTTTTCCTGTGTTTATTAGCCCTGTGAACTTGATTTGGGAACTGTCTGTTCATTTCCTTTGTCCACTTGTGTTTTGTCTTATTTGTTGTCTTGGGATTTTCTTTCTTTCTTTCTTTCTTTTCTTTTTTTTTTGTTGTTGTTGCGGTACCAGGGCTTGAACCCAGGACCTCGCACTTGCATGCTATGCAAGTGCTGGACCACTGAGCTGCACCCCCAGCCCATTTTTATTACTTGTTTTTGAGACAGGGTCTCACTAAGTTACACAGACTGCCTCTGGTCTCGAACTTGCAATCCTCCTGCCTCTGCCTCCCAAGCTGCTGGGATTACAGGCATGCACCACCATCCCCAGCTGGGATTTGCTTTCTTAGGGTCTTTATAAACTCTAGAAATTAGTCCTCTGTCAGATGTTTAGGATGCAAAACTTTCCTCCCATTCAGTGGGTTCTTCCTTAACTCTTTTGATTGTTTCCTTTGATCTTCAACAAATAGTATTGAGAAAATTGGATATCCATTTACAGAAAATTCAAAATTGAAAATGACCTTGAATCTCTCAATTTGCATAAGAGTCAACTTGAAATGGATAAAAGAAACATAAAAACTACTCGATGAAAAGATGGGAAACAGGCTTCAACACATAGCCATAGGAAAGTATTTTTTTAACAAGATTCCAATTACCCAAGAAATGTCACCAAGGATTGGCAAAAGGGATTATATGAAATTAGAAAGAAATCTTAATAAATATATATTTTGTTCTGTTACTTGGGAGAGGATCTTACCATGTATACCTGGCTGGCCTGGAATTCACATAGTAGTCTGAGCAGGCCTTTAACTTGAGGTGATCCTTTTGCCTCTCTAGAGCTGAGATTACATGTTTATAACTTCAGGTCTTAAATTTCTAACTCCTTATCCATCCCTTGTTTTGGACACCTAGTGCTTCTTTTTCCTAGTTTATCACTAAATATCTCATAGAAAATTTTAAACTATAGTCACTACATTGTGCAGAATAGATATGCTTAAAAACAAGATACATACATTGACAGCAAATTTACAAAAATAATGAATGTTCAACTTTATTAGGAGTCATGGGCTAGCAAGATAAAACCAAAAATGTGGTGTCATCTGAACCCAGTCACCATGGCTATTATCAAAAAGAGAAAAATAACAGATGTTGGTGAGAATATGAAGCTAAAAGGACTCTCTAATCTATTGATGGGATAACAAATTAATAAAGGCACAAGGAAGAATGTTATGGAGTTTACTGAAAATACCAAAAAGAGGCCTGTAGGGCACTGCCTAGAGAGGCAGTTTGCCCCAGGGCCTATCTAGGCCCACTCAGAGGTCTGAGGCTTGTTCCCCACGCAGTAACCTTTCCCCTACATCTGGGAACGCCTGGGCAGCAAGCTTCTAAAGATGACACTGGCATCCAATCCCTTTCCTCAGACCCCTCAACACCAATTGGCTGTTTCCAAATCACTGAACGGCTCCTGATTGGACCTTTCGGGAACCATCCCTGATCGGCTTCTTTTACAAAACCAAATTTACATATCCCCCCCTAATTGGTCAAAACCCATATGGGGTGACTGCCTCTGATTTGTCCCTGGCTAGCCCCTGGAGAGTATATAAGTGTGGTACATGGAGCAGTCTAGGTACATGGAGCAGTCTGGGTCCATTCCATTGACCAGGATGGACAAAACAATAAAGAGCTGTTGGAGCAGAGCCCTTGGAGTTGGTGTCTTCACTGGGAAGAAATAAGCAAGGAGTCTCCGAGGGCATAAGCCTCTGAGCCATCCTTTCTCAAGACTTCTCAGAGCTGTGGGCTAAGCCTCCTTTCTGGGCAGTATGGCTCTTGGGTGCTTTGCTCCCCCTCACCAGATGGCGGGTCTTTGGCAGCTGGCTCCTGCTCATGGCTGGTTGGAGTCCAGTGCCAGGGTGACACCCCACAGAGACCTACTGTATGAGTTATGTCTCCCACTTCTGGGTGTATATCCAAAGTAAATTGTACTTGAAAACCAAAGAGATATCCACATGCTAAGGTATGGAATCCACTTTATATTAATCAGGGAATATGTGGATTAAGGAAATGCATTACATAAACATACAATGGAAATTTGAAGTATATTCAGCTCTAAAATGGGACATGGGCAGATATACAGGATATCATACTAATTGAAATGAGCTGAACACTGAAAGATATACTGCAGGTACTCTTTCATCCAGGGATGCTAAAATACTGTCTGAATGTATAATAGTAATTTCTAGAAGCTAGGAAGAGTGAGGTGTCAGAATAGAGAAAGATTGTATAATGGGTTGCCAACATGTTTAGATAGAATTCAAAAAACAAAAACAAACAACTATGCACAGTGGAGTGAATATAGTTCATAATCACCTATGAGAATTCATGATTAAGTAGAAGAAACTAGCACTAAGCCTTCAAAAATAAAGTAATGATAAAGATAGGGAAACTTTAGTTACCTGTATTGATCAGTACATAGGATTGATCAGTACATATTGAGTGACTTCTTTTTTTTTTTTTGCTTTTTGTAGTACATGAGTGTTGAATCCAAGTGCTCAAAAACTGCATTATACTCCTATATCACTTTTTTTCTTTTTGTAAAAAATTTGATGCAGAATCTCACTAGATTACATTGGCTGACTCTATCCTCTAACTTATGACCCTCCTGCATCAGTCTCCAGATAAGATAAGTTATTCCAGTGCTGATCTCTGACAGCTTAGGTAACCCTAGCGTTCTAGTATCAGTGAGCCTGGCAGGTGGTTTCCTATAGAGTTGCAGCTCGCATGCAGGCCTTAGGTACTGGGACAATTAGCACTGAGGAAAAGTGTTATAACACATGTGTAGACCTACAAGGACATGTGTTACAGCCCTGTGCAGATCCAGGTATCAGAGTCCCCCAGTCCTTGAGAATGGCTAATATTACAGGTCCAACGTGTATAGTGACTAAGACCCTTGGCCCTAAAGCGTGGCAGCTCTATAGAACTTTTCACTGACAAAAGCACAGTTTCACTTCTCTGATTTTATAATCTTGCATCTGTTTTCAGCCTCAGCTCGTCATGTCTATTGAGCTTCTCTTTACTTCTCCCATTCCTCTTCTTTATGCTGTGTCTGAATTCCTTTAATCTCCCTGATTTAGAAATTTCAGTTTCTGTTTGTTTGGTTATGTTTCTTGTAGGTGCACAAGGAGACATCATATCATGGCAGAAATATGTGGTACAGTCGTGTACTCTCTATATCCCAGCCTGGAATTGAAGGAGAGAGAAAGAAGAGGGACAAATATCCAATATCACCTTCCAGGTCATGTTCTCATGAGACCTTACTTGACTCCACCAGGCCACACTTCCTAAAAGTTAATTCACCTCCCAATGGTGTAATAACTTGACACACGTATATAACATAATAATTAAATCAGACTGATTAGTATTCCATCTCTTTGTTTAAAACATTGATCAAAACATAATCTTTGTATATATATATATATTTGAAATAAAGCATGCTGTTATAAAACATGTATATAGAATATACTAATGTTATCAAGGTGACAAGCATTTTATCTCTTTGTAGTAGTTTGTATTTGTATTTGAAGTCTATGAGCTCTTACAGTTATTCTTAATTATATCATGGTTTATTGTGAAAAACACTCCCTCAAAG
>VMDO01030072.1:0-21805 GCA_007922755.1 Pedetes capensis | reverse complement strand
TCAGATGCCACAGTGGTATGGCTGTAGGCAATCCATTTTTAGCAATGCCAAAATACAAAAATTTCTGAAAACCTACCTTCCTAACTCAAAATATTTGATGTCAAATATAACCTAACTTGATGTCATTTAGTGGAAAAAAATCTGACCCAGAGTAACTTAAAATTATATTTAATCTTTATTTACTCTCATTGGTGTGAATATTTGTCCATTTTGCTGACAAAGGAACAGCATATTTCATAATGGGGTGCTCCCCACACCTCATTAGGATATAAGATAGGATCTTTAGCACCTTTCTAAAATATGAAAGCTTTTGTGTTCCAAGGCACATTTACCCCAAGAGTTTTAGATAAAGGAGTGTAGATCTGTAAACCATTACCATTTGCCTGATGAAACAATGTATCCTATCAAGTTTTATTTTTTTCCCTCTTGCTAATTTATTCCTCAGAGTTTGTTTTACGGCTAACTCAGTGCACAGTGGTATATGGGTTTGATGGGGCTCTGGATTATCACTGCCTCCACGTGTCTGTTCCATACTGATCCACCCTCATTTGTGCATGACCTATCTATGGACACTATATTGGCTCCAAATGGCCACCTGTCACACCTGACCCTGATATATTGTTAACATTTGACTGATTACAAATCGTATACTTTAATAGTAGTGGAGGCAGATTTTGCCAAATATAAAGAGACAGAAAAATAAGAAATCACCTTTGTCCTAATGTGAATGGATTATTTTAGGATGCCTTGGGGACTAGAAAAATTCAATATGCTGAAAGGGAAAAGTACAGAAAAGCAAGTCTATTGCAAATCTTCCCAAGGACAAACCCTGAACAGAAAGATAATGATTTGTACTGAACATATATGTGTTTCACATGCCATAACTGATGACTTATTTTCACATGAGAGATTCATTTAGATATCTTTATTTTACCAAAATAGAGAAAATAAGAAAACTGTAGAACTGGGAGAAGGCAGACCTGGGATTGGTGGATGTCTGTCGTCCATGTGCCTCACACAACCCTGTGCTTAAAGCAACATGCAAAAGGATGCTGGCTTTGAGAAGGGAAGCAATTCTCCCTTTGTCCTAGAAAAATGCAGAATATTTACCTTACCTATATTACCTTGCTGGGATTTAGCTCAGTTGGTAGAGTGCTGCGCTGCAGTCTCTGAGGTCCCGAGTTCAATTCCCTGCACCACAAAAATGGGAAAAGGACCTGGGAATCCGCTCCCAAGGCAATCCCAAAACAGCCATTGAAAACCCTATGAGGGTCACTATGAGTCGGATACCAACTCGACGGCACACAACAACAACAACAACAACAACAACAACAACTTACCTTATCTTACTTATCACTGATGGTAATAGTGAACAGTCCCCAGGCACTGTGGCACATGCCTGTAATCACAGCTACTCAGGAGGATGAGGCAGGATGATCACAGGTTCAAGGCCAGAGGAAGTCTCTAAAACTTAGCAAGACCCTGTCTCAAAATAAAATTTTTAAAAAATGGGCTGTGGGTGCAACTCAGTGATATAGCACTTGTCTAACATAAACATTACCCAAGTTTCAACCCCACAGTACTGAAAAAAAAATGTCAGTAGATAATGTTTCAGGGCATAGATAAATCTACCATTGTTGATAGAATTAGCAGCAGAATATTGAAAGCTATTATATCCTAGGCGTGAGATGAACACTTATAGTCAATCATCTTCTCTAGTACCCAGTAAGGCAGGTTTTATAATTCCTGAGATTCAGAGACTTGAGTAACTTGCCTAGATTTCCTCTACTTTTTGTTGTTAGGTGCCATTGAGTCAAGTCCAACTCATAGCAACCCTATGTACAGCAGAACGAAACACTCCCCAATTCAGTGCCAGGCACATGATCTTATGTTTAAGCCCATTGTTGCAAACACTGTGTCAATCCATCTAGTGGAGAGTTTTCCTCTTTTTCATTGACCTGGAGGATGAGGCAGGAGGATCATGAGTTCAAGGACAGCCTGGGCAACACTTTCCTCTGCTAATAAGTGAAAATAAAACATTTAGGTATATAATCATCAAACTTTAAAAACACGTGTTCTTCCCACACATCATGAAGCAATACTTTCAAATATGGAACTGTTTTTGGCATTGAGTTCTAAGAGCCACTTCTTACTGACAGCACGTACCCTTATGCCATTATTGAAGAGGAATAGAAGGCTCATTGCACCACCATATTTTTCTTTTCCTAATATACAACAGATACAAAAGCACACATGGAATCTGGAATGCCCTAGAGTGGATGCCAGTGACTAATCTATCTCTGGGAATGCAATTTCAAATCAGAAATTAGAAACCAAAACTATTTAAATCTTCATGCTGTCATATACTCACTTCACAAACATTAAGAATCCATTGATAAGCTGCTTGATTCAGACAATTCTTCTACCCATACACCAAGGCGACCAAAATGCCCTGAGGTATGGACAGGGCACCATTTGTCAAAACTTGCTCACTTATCTGTCAGTTTGCCGTACTGTAGGAACATGCATGTTGCTGTGGGGCTGAACGCTATGCCATTGGTATTTCATACACTAGCAGGGCCACTGATGGCATACAGGTTTCAACTGAGCTTTCAGACTAAGACAGACTAGGGAGAAAGACCGGGAAGTCCACTCTCGAAACAATTAGCCATTGAAAACCCTATGAATAATAGAGAAACACTGTCAGATATACTGCTGGAAAATGAACACCCAGGTTGGAAGTTACTCAAAAGACACAGTGACTGCAACGGACTTAAACATAAAAAGGATTGTGTGCATGGCACGGTGTGAGTATTTCCTTCTCTTGTACATAGGGTCACTATCAGTTGGATCTGACTCTATAGCACCTAACAAGAACAAGGGAGGATAAGAACAAGGGAGGATAAAGAAAATTGCCCCCACCCTTTTCCTAGGGAAAGACTGAAGCAAGAATATTCTCTTCTAACTATAACACAGGGTGATATTAAAGAAGAAGAATATGTAATTAGCACATAGCTCTGATCTGCCATTTCCAAATGTTCTCCTGAGAGCCATATTCCCAATGACCTGTGAGATGCCTCTTCACAGTACATACATAATACCTCACCAGCTGGATACTGCAATGATTCTCAACCATGGAAGGTGTGGACCACCTCCACCTTTAGGTAGGGGTGTCGGTGATGGAGTTTGGAAATGTATGTGCGGTGTGAGAAGTGTCACTATTGTCATATGGATTGGAGAACTGCTCTGACCTTTCATGGAAGGGGATCAAGAACTTAAAGGCAGTACCTGAGCCTGTCTGGCAAAATATGAATATACTCATTCCTCTGTTGAAAAATAGGCTCATAGAACTATCATTTATCTGCACGCTTATGGTTGAATTCTGATATCAAATTACCTCTCTCATCCCCCTAAATCCCTCAAGCCATCCCACTGCTCTCACACAAAATTGTTACTAAAAACCAACATTACTTCAGATATGGCAATTAGTCTTAGAAATTCTCTAAAAATTTGACCATAGAAGAAAAATAAGGAAGAGAAATAAAGTAAATGGGGAGGGGAGGTAATGCAAGATTTCTTAATTAAAGTTACAAATATCATATCTCTTTATTTTAAACACACTTTTGAAAAAATGGGGGTCTACTTAGATTGGTTTATCATACAAAAATAATACCATATACCATTGTCCTCTTTCTTGCATGCTCCCCTAATTCTACATTTTGCTTCAACCCCAAATTTAATCTTTGACAGAAAAAATGATCAGGATATCTGCGTATTTATGTAGTTCTTCACCAGTTGGACGTTTGGGGTGAGTATAGGAATATATAATGTATTGCAAGGTTCAGCACAGTATGAATTGCAGTGATTCTCAACCATGGGATATATTGGCCATTTCCACTCTTGAGTAGGGGTGTTAGTGGTGGGGTTTGGAAATGTATGTGTGAGAAGTGTCACTATTGTCACATGGATTGGAAAGCATGGTCTGATCTTTAGTGGAAGGCTGTTTAACCATAACCTGCTTTTATATAACCCAGAAGCTAAGATTGGCTTTTACATTTTAAAAGGACTGTTAGGAAAATAAAGAAGAGGAGGAAAGATAGGAAAAGATGCAGAGAAGGAAGAAGAGAAAGATACTTGAAAAACATCATTTGTGGTCTCAGAAAGTCAAAACATTTATTATCTTATTCTTACAGAAAAAAATTCTCTGACCCTGCATTAATCATTTGTATTTTAAGCACTCTGAGACCAGGGATGGTTATCAGAACTCTCCCTGGATAGCCCGATGATTAGTTAACACACCATGCAAATAGGTCCCTAACCCAGGATATATTCTTAATAATGAAGATATAGAAAAGACAGCTCTTAACTTACCCTACTTTGTTAGGATATAAAGCAGATATTAAACATAAAACCCCATGAACTTTAGCAAAAGTTCAAACCTGTGTATTCAAAAGAATGCCTTCACGGCTTAAGGTTATTACCAATACCCCTCTTCTCCTCCAGGTCTTTAATTCTGTGTTAGAGTTCCAATGTTCAAATTGTTGTTCTGAGCTCTATCACTCCTACCTGAGTTTCTATTAATCCTTTGCTACTGAGTAGCAATAAATTAGGCAAATATTGACAAGGAGAGGATTATGAAGATCATCATTAACAAAGGAGACAGTTGGAGGATTTATAATGAAGGTTGATGCCAGACTAGTTTCACTGGGAAAGAGCATTGTCTCACTCTCATTTGCCAGTAATTAACTCTAACTTTATTGCATTATAAATACTGCTTTAATTACCACACTCCTTAGATCAGAAGACAGAATTCAGTGTCTTTATTGGATTTCATGATCTGGCAATCTCGGCTCATCACTCTTCAAGCCTTTGCTGTGTACAATAGATGTATACAAATGCAACTGAGATGGCAGTGTGAAAGGATTACAAGGAATAGAGATGAACCATATGAGACACACACAATTAAAGAGAAGGAGCTGCCTGCCCCTCTGTCATTACCGTCCTGATCCCTCATACTCTGGGCTCTCAGATGGAATTAATCAACATGGATAAGCCAACTCTTTTAGGGTAACATTTCAAAAGGTTCAACTAAACCACTAGAGAAAACTCTCTTCAAGATTTCTACCCTATAAGAAGAAAGTCATTAATAAGGCATTCATACCCTCAGCTAGGAAGAGGTCCATGATGTTCCAAGACCAGAGCAAAAGAACTAGCTCTGAACTTTAAGCTCACTAACTCACTGTGTGTCTTGAGTTTCTACACTGAAAATTGGAGAATTAGATTAAGTGGTTGCATATAATACCAGACCAAAAATTGTATGAGTTTATAAACATTATATTTAAGGACATTTTGAAGAGCATATTTCATAAAATTCTGTATGGTAGATGCCTCTGGTGCTATATCATATCCTTTAAGACCACATCTGATTTTAGCTGAAACTATCATGGCCAATTTTATGAAAGTTTAGGCTTCGTTTCCATTGTTAATTTCCTACCTAAAGCAGACATTCTCACCTCCTGATCCTGAGTCAGCTCCCTGGGAATAATGCAAGAGGAGCTCTTGGGGACAGCTCTCAACAAATAGGGTCAGGAGTGGATGAAAAAGTGTTTAGTCTCCCACATTTTCTTATTATTATTATTATTTTTATTATTATTATTGTTATTATTATTATTATTATTAGTAGTAGTAGTAGTAGTAGTAGTAGTAGTAGTACTGGGAGTTGAACACAGGGCCACAGGGCCTCGTGCCTGCATGCTTTGCATGTGCTGGACCATTGAGCTGCACCCCCAGCATTTTGGGGGGTTTTTTTGGTACTTTGTCAACAGGGTCTCGCTAAGTTTTGCAGACTGCCTCTGGTCTCAAACTTGTGATCCTCCTGCCCCGCCTCCTGAGCTGCTGGGATAACTGCACCCGGCTTCCCATATCTTATTCTAAGAAGCATTTTTTAGTATACTGTTTAGGGGCCCAAGAAGAATCAAACCTCACTGCCTAGAAAAGTAACCTCAGTAATGTGTCCTGACATCAGCTTTCCCTCCTTTCTCCTTCACATTTGCTTCCCATGTTTAATTCTTTTAAAACTCCCTGCACCCAAGTATTTATCTCAGGCTCTGCTGTCATGGAATCAATGTGTTCTTTTAGTTTAAAGATACATAAATTAACTGAAAATAATACAATGGAACTAGACTAAGGGACTAAGGTCAGCATTGAATCCAGTGTTCTTTCCACTGCCCTATTGATCAACAGTTCCTATGTTTGAAAAATATACATAGAAGAGACCTACTATACTTCCTTTTCAACATCGTATCAAAGAGGCACAACCCAACAACAGAGAAGTATTAACAAACCCTATTGTATAAAGGATTAAAAATATAATAAATAGGGAAATTATCAGCAATGAAAAGAAAATAAGTACACATGCTCTGATTCCAAATGGACCTGGATTTGAACACTAGGTCAGCCATTTGGTAGTTGTGTGACCTTGTTGTACAAGCGACCTGTATCTTACTTTACTCAACTAAAAGATGTCAAGAATAGTGAGTAGTCTAACCTCCCCAAAATTACCATTATCACATTATTGTTGTCATTATTATTGTCATTTGAATAAAGCAGAAACCTATTGATACTGCATATGGTGACCTTACTCAAAACTTGATGCATTAAGTATTCTTTTTTCTTTCAAAAATAACACATAGTGGTTTTTTCCATTATTGTACCCCAAAGACACAGGGAAAAAATGAGAACAAATACTGCAAACTGTATGCTCTTCTTCTCTTCCTGTGGGACTTTGACAGAAGCCCAATGCTGACACTTGGCTCTAACATTCTTCCTCTCTTTGTGGTGTAGACAGACATTCCCAGAGTTGATGATGACTGAAACTGAGACCCACCCTTCTTGGCTCTCCATGTTTCCCAGCCACCTGTGCCAACTGCTAGGGAACATATCCCAGATATGCAGAATTATCAGGCAAGTATGCAGGGATGATTATAAAGGAATGCCAAGCCCTGTCAGAAAAATCATCCAAACTCAAGGACCTTAAATGTCATCAGATCCTGACTACAGAAACCCTGCCAAGTGGTCACCCTGCCTCTTCTGAATATTCTCGCATTCTGGGACAACCTATTCCAAATCTAGACAGCTGTAGCCTTTAAAAATCTTTTCTTTATACTCATCCAAAATATTTTCCCTGTAGCTTACATTCATCATGTGTAATAACTCTAATCTAGTAAATCATTTAGAACAAAAGGTAATTTTGTTTCCATATGGCAACCCTGGGAAGAGACTTGGAAATCTCAGTCACATCTTCTGTTGGTTGCTATTCCTTATGGCTACACAGCTCTATATCTTCCCTTAGTTTCTCACTTACTCTCTACTACTCAGGGATATCAGAAACAATTTCAGAGACTATGAATAGAAAACTGCCTCTGGAGTAAAAAAATGATAGCATGGCTTAATTCCTAAATAAGTCATTCAGATTTGACAGCATGATCAAATAGAGTCAGCCCATAACTACATTTTAATTAAAAGTCATGTGTTCAGATAGAACAAACACTGACTCTGGAGTCAGGCCAAATTGAATTTGAACCTCAGCTCAGCCACTTATTAGCTGAATGACCTTAAATAGATTACTTAACCTCTCTGAGCCTATTTCTTTATCTTCAAAATGAACTTAAAACACCTGCCTCTGAGAACTATTCTGAGAACTAAATGAGCTAAACTATGGTAATGTGCTCAGCATGCAGCCTGGCTACATAGTGCAGAAAATGAGTTTGAAGCAAGATGGAAGCATTGAAATCCTGACTGCTATTGGTTGCCACAGCCATTTCTAACCATACTGTCTGACAAGGTCCGGATATGGGGAAGAGGGGTTCAAGGAACTCATCTTCCAAGAAATGGATGGGGATGAAGAAAAGGAAAATGTGCTTTTTGCTTTCTAGGACTTTATGTTTAGGACTAATACTCATAACTAATATTGTATTAAACTCTAATGAAACAAATGTTGAAAGAATGACATGACTGAGGGAATTTGTAAATGAGTTAGAAGTAATGACCTCCAATTGTAAAGGTTGTGTGGACAATATTTTAGTTAAAGCTGACCAGCAACTTCCACCCTGGAACTCAAACATTAAGTGATTTATGCTTCAGCTGCAACAGGCTGAGTTGTGAGCCCCTACTTGGACTAAAGTGGCCCCACCTATGATAGCTAAGGTTTACAGAGAAAATATAAAACAATCAAAAGAATACACAGGCCTGTTCCCACAGTACAAAAGCCTCCTTGACAATTTTAACACAGAGAGGTGCTTATCTAAGGCAGACCTTGGTTCCCAGCTAGAGAAAAAAAGTAAAGGCTGCTGTTCTGGTCAGCCTGACCCTCCACTGCTATTATGACTATTAGATGTGTGTAAAACTGCACATATTCTTACTGCTTACATGACCTAAGCCTAAAAAGTCTGTATAAAAAACTGAGCTATCCGAACAATAAATGGAACAGATCCACATAGCCTCCGAGCTGTTGTGTTTCTGTTACCCACCTCCGCTGACTTCTCACCCGCCTTCGGCAAACCCTGGATCCTTAGGCTATAGGCATGGGACTGCGGCAATAGGTCATCTATGAAAATTTGTACAAGTATCTCAGGTATACTGAGTTTCATTTTCCTTACTTGCCAAATGGAAAATACTATGGATCTAAAATATGTATTGCAAAGATTAAAATATTATTTCTGATGACAAACTCCAAGCCTGTTTCTTGATTTTTATCCTTATTTTTTTATCAATCTGGGAATGTTTCTTTTTTCCTTTGCTTCCATAGACTCTTTATAGAAAATGCAAAGCAGCATAATCCTCTAAATTTTTACTAAGATGATAGTGGAAGAAATAGGCACTGTAAGAAGATGCTGAGTAGAAATTCATGAACTATAAAATCCAGAAGATTCCTCTAGGAAACAATAATTTATAAAATATAATTAAATCAATAATGTCAGGACAATATACATTCTGGTCTCTTTACGTGCTGATGACCAGAAAGAAAACAAGAGTGTCATAACAATGATAATGCAGGACATCAGTGGTTCTGCAAATTTGGATTTAAAATGTTAACAGAGAAATTCACAAGGATGAAAACAGGTGGGTGTTCGAACCATTAGGAAGAAGTCAAATATTCTGAATCGTACAAAAGAAGGACAGAAAGAACACCACGGAGCATCTAGGGGTGAGCATACTTTGCAAGATGTGGGGTCCTGTTCACTAGAGTAATGGGAAGAGAACTACAGCGGGCAAAAGGCCGGTCTATTGCTGCCCCTAGAAGAATGCAGAATGCCAACATATATCCTTACAGGAAGGATTGATTAAATGCATGTGAGTCATGTCAAAAAAGTAACAGACTACAGATTTAGAACATAGTAAATTTCAAGTCTAAACTTAAAAGCAACTCGGAAAACTTGTGGTAGAAAAGGCATCCAAAGATTACACCTCTGTCTTGTCGTCTAACTCTGCATTGTATCTTGAACAAATCGCTTCTCGGTCTCTCTATATCTTAGCTTTCCCAGTGTAAGGTGGAGTGAGGGTGCATTGGGTAAGTTCTAAAGCCCTCTTTAGCAACAAAAACTGCTGTGCTTCTTTTCCATCAAAGGTATTCATGACTGATTTGCACCTAGAAGTTAGGATATTACTAGGCAGCTCCTTAGCACAGAGCCTGGTACAGAAGAAGTTGAAAAAAAGAATATGCCAGAAGATGTACTGCTTTAATACTAAAAGTGATGAGTGAATGCCTAGTTAATGCTCAAAGTAGCTACTTAATATATAGTTAATTGAAACATAAGATCACTTTGAAGAATATGGGTTTCACCACATTGGAACCAGTCCAGGCTGAAACCCAGCTTTGCAAATGCTTGCATTAAAGCATAGCTTTCCCAGAAATAGTGGTGGAGGCTTCATTTCTGCTTTTAAAATAGGCCTCATTCAGTCTTACAGGGGTAGCATGAATTTTTACTTTTGATGCTAAGAGGAAAATCATCATGTCCTCTTTTCGTACCTTTTCATCCCTCCTCCCTAGTCCTTCTTCTAATGCCCAGCCTGGTCTTTCTCATGAGTCAGACAGGAGACACGTTCAAATCTCTACTCTTTGCAAGAGCAAAGACAAGGTGTGAAAGAGGGGATGGTGTCTGTGGGCTTTCTGGGCATGAAGACAAGGCCTCTCTGACACTATTTGCCATCTAGAGTTAAGGAAATATGAAAAATGGAGACCAATCCCAAATGTGATATTCTTGGAAATACTTCTTTCCTGTAAATACAGCCTACGTGCTTAACATTAATGACATAATTACATAAATATTACTTGCAATGAGAGTAATGATTTAACCATTTAAGTCATCCTACTAGGACATGAGCATCTTACCTAGCCATATATACATCTTATGTTGTCATTAGTTATAAATTACCTTTTCATGGACTATTTCCTCTTGGAAATGATCTTCTGATACTCAGGGCCCCCCGGCCATCTCAAAAGAAGCTGGTGTGTTCTGATGAGCTGCTGAAGAAGGTGCCCTCCAACCCCTTTTCTCTAGCATGGAGGAAGGACAGTATTCATCTTGGGCCACCCACTCTCTGTCCTGCTCTTTCTCCCCTTCATTAAGTGACTTTGCAACTCCATTCCAGCAACAGAAGGCTGGGGTGGACCAGCCGGATGGCATGATGCTGAAATCGCTCCCCATAAAAACGTGCCTGCAATGTTACAACAGCTTTGATGCCGTTGTAATGCACCCATAAAATCAAGGAACATATGTAGAGGCATCTGCTGGTGGCAGTGAAGGAAAGTAAAAAATATGGGGCTGTTGAAAAACTTTGATAGATTTTACTGCTAGCCAAGTATACTTTTTTTTAATAGTCTGCTGTATGGACCTACAAAAACTCATTGTTTTTCCTTAGTGTGTTTATTCATTACATTGTTTAAAACAAATTCCTGAGACAAAATAGGAGAGCAAAAGATTGGTCTTCAAACAGTTGTCTCTATTTTTTATTGTTGTTGTTAGGTGCCATCAAGCTGGGTCCAACTCATAGAGACCCTACGCACAACAGAATGAAACACTCCACGATTCTGTGCCAGGCACATGATCATTTTTATGTTTAAGCCTATTGTTGCAGATACTGTCAACCCATCTAGTTGAGGGTCTTCTTCTTTTTCATTCACCTGCCACTCTAATAAACACAATATTCTTCTCCAGGGATTCATCCCTCCTAACAACATGTCCAAAATATGTAAGACACAGTCTGGACATCTTTGCTTCCAAAGAGCAATCTGGTTGCACTTCTTCTAGGACAGATCTGTTGGTTCTTTTGGCAGTCCATGGTATATTCAATATTCGTCTCCAGCACCATAACTGAAAAGCATCAGCTTTTCTTCTATCTCCCTTATTTACTGCCCAGCTTTTACCACCATATGATTTGACTAGAAATACCATGGCATGAGTCAGGTACACCTTCATCTTTAATGTGACATCTTTACTTTTCAATACTTTAAGGAGGTCTTTTGCAACAGTTTTTCCCAATGTAATCCATCTTTTGATTTCTTCATTGCTGCATCCATGAGTGTTGATTGTAGACCAAGTAAAGCAAAATCTGGACAACCTCAATCTTTTCTCCATTTATCACAGCATAGCTTACTGACCCAGTTATAAGGAGTTTTGCTTTCTTGATGTTGAAGCACAATCCATACTGAGGGCTGTGTTCTTTGATCTTCAACAGTAAATGTTTCAAATCTTCACTTTCAGCAAGCTGAGTTGTGTCATCTGCATAATGTAGGTTGTTAATGAGTCTTCCTCCAATCATGATGCTATCGTCTTCTTCATAAAGTCCAGCCTTTCAGATTATTTGCTCAGCATAGCAATTGAAGAAGTTTGGTGAAAGGATACAGCCCTGATGCACAATTTTCTTGACTTTAAACCAGGCAGTGTTTCCTTGTTCTGTTTGAAGGACTGCCTTCTGGTCCATGGACAGATTCCCCATGAGTTTCTGTTTAGCATTAAAATAGTTCAAAAGAACAGAAAAGGTTTTTGATAACTGATCCTTTGATGTCTATGTATGAGGAAGAGGTTAATGTTACTCCACAAAAATCATTTCCCCACATCACATCTTCTGGATTCATTAGGATCCTCAGAGGATGGCTAGTCACCTACAGTGATATTGCATAGTTTATGCACCAAGTGATGGCCAGGCAGGGATATATGTAGTAATCATTGATGTTGTTGTTAGGTACCATGTGTTGTTAGATACCCAATACTATGCCATACCTGACACTCTTGTCAGTGCTTCTCTGCTGTTCATAGGATTTTCAATAGCTGATTGTTTCAGGAGTGGGCTGCCAGGTCCTCCTCCCAAGCCTACAGCACTCAGTATTCCTATGTGGTCTCCCAATTGAGGGCTAACCAAGCCAGACCCACTTTATCTTCTGAGATCTAAGAGGATCTAACAGGATTGGATCCCAAAGTGGTATGGCTGTAGGTGTGGTAATTAATGAAGAAAAAATTAGATTACCTAACCCTTAGGGGTAAGATTACCTATATGAACAATGTAAGGGTAAATAAGATAAGTCAACAGGATGTGGGAAAAATATTAGGACTACTATTACTTTATATGTAAAAGAAGAGGGAAGAAAACACACTGTACTGATATTTAATATATATTCAGTGAGAGCTCTCCTATCACTGGCAGGTCGATACGAGATAGCCTTAATCAAGAATCTATATATCAAATATTCGTATACTGGGTTAAATTCTCCAAAAGTCTCTACTGTTAATGTGTGATCAAACCTTTGAATATTTCTAGTATAATAGTAAAAAATTCTTCACCTAACACTATAAGGATATGTCCAAATATTCAAGGAAAAGATCATTCTTACCTAATGTGTAATAAATTTTAGAGAAGGAAAATTTGACAAATTTCTAAACTATCTTATTTGGTTAGAACATGTGTTCTGTGTTTGGCTGGTTGGCTTTTGTTTATTTATTTCTGTTTTCAGTGTAATTCTTCTATGGCCTACATGTTGATACTTTCCTTCCTTATAGTTTTCAGTCAATTGGTATTTCATTGTTTTCTGTTCCTTTCTCTTTGTTACAAGGCACAGTTCAGTTCAATATGTTAATGAAATATCAAGAGTCCAAAGTATGGATATAGCAACAGACGTTACTATGGATTGTAATACCAGTGCATCAGGCAATTTTGTTATTGCATAAATATTATCAGGTATACTTACACAAATCTAGATAGTGTAGCTTACTTGCTACAGTTTATTATATTATCAACATATTTCTTTGTTTGGTCTTTCTGTCATGCTGAGGATTGAACTCAGGGCCTTACACATGCTAGGCAAGTCCTCTACACTGAGCTACATCTGCAGCCCTCTATTTTACCTATATGAATTGTATAGCACATTCCTTCTAGAGCTGTGATGAACAAAAAGCACAAAATTAAATTAAGCACAAGAGGAAACGATGCAGTAAAGAAAAGCAGTAATCACAAAATGTATGAGGCTGCTACCATAACATGGTATACTACTACACAGTAATAGTTTTTCATAAGTAAAAGGAGTTCTCTCTAAAATATAAAAGGCTGGGCACAGTGTTGCAAGTATGTAATCCCAGAAACAGAGGCAGAGGCAGGAGGATTGCAAGTTTGAGGCCTGAGGCAGCCTTCATAAGTTAGTGACACTCTGTCAAAATATTTTAAAAAATTATAAAGGTGGGGGCTCTAGGTGTAGCTTAGTAGTAGAGCATTTGGAAAGTATGCATGAGGCCCTGTGTTCAGCCTCTTAGTACCATAACTATAAAAATTATGGCATAGTAAATACTTAAACCAGTAGCATAATCATTTTTATCATTATCAAGTATTACACATTATACATAGTTGTACATGATATACTTTTGTATGATTGGCGATGCAATAGGTTTGGCTACACCAGTATCACCACAAAGATATGAGCAATGGTTATGACACAATATTACAATCTCTATGATGTCACTAGGTGACAGGGATTTTTCAGCTTCATTGTAATCTTATGGGACTATTATTGTACATGAGGTCTGTTAACATTTAGCACATGATGAAAATAAGGTTAAAAAGGTGGAAAATAAGAGAAGTTTAAATAAAGAATAAAAATGAAAGAATTTAAAATATGATCTAATAACTCTTTTTCAGATTCCTCATAAGCACTAAAAGACAAGGGCATTATTAGCACCATCCCAAGCAATCAGGAATTCCTGTCTCTGTAGAAAGAAAATGCTTGTTCTTTAGTAATTTATTTCTTGGCAACACAGGAACCCATGAAATAAATACATTGCCATTCCTGACTTCAAGGAGTCAGGTGAAAAATCCATTAATATGCATAAAAGGCCAGATGGACTGGTCAATGCCTGGAGCAAAAAGGTCAGCTTTAGAGGAACCATCTGGGGCTTGTTCTTACACCTTAGTGAAAAAGTCAATGAGAGCCCAGAACACAACACAACCAATTAGGAAAGCAGGTGCTGGAGGCCTCTTGGTTCTGCCAGCCTTCCACTGCTATGGCAACATGCTGGTTTGGAGAAGGGCAAAACTCATCAGCTACTTTCGCTTCCTTCTTATCAAGTTTTAAAAGCAACATTTTGGTAGTTAAGAAAGTAGGCAGAGAAATTAGAACACATCCTGGATGACATTTCCCAGTTTCTCAAGAGAAAAAATGTCTAAACCACTCTCTTTGATTAGCAAAATCACAGATCTTGCTCCCATGTTAGGGCATTAGGGGGGCCTTGTGTAGACACCCACTGAAGGCAAGTCCAACTGTCCATCTGAGTGTACCAAGTATTTTCACAATTTGGTTCCAATGGATATTACCTACCTCCCTGAAGAGTTCAGGTTAAGCTTTCAGGAATACTGAGTTTCTGGTATAAAAATAAATACTTTCAATATCATATTAATAGACAGGTTTTGGTGTCAAACACTATGATTTGAAATGTAGCTCTTCACTTAATTTGATTTCAATGATTACTTATTCACAGAGCTACAATTTATTTGTGTCAAATTGTAAAAATAATAAAGTTTCTTCATGTTAAAAGACGATTAAAGAAAAAAATGTAAGAAAGCACAGATTACTTAGTCTTTTCACTCATTCATTTTGTCAACCTGTGTCTATTAACCACCAATTTTGTGCCAAATTGCTCATGGTACAGCAGTGAAAAGATACATAGTATTATAGCTTATCACAATTTAAAAAATAATCAAATTTTTAAAAATTGAGATATACAAGAAAATAATTTTTAAATCCATAACCCTATTAGCACATATAATCAATTTTAATATTTTGATGTTTCCTTGCTATGCTGCATTTTGAACAATATTTTAGATAAAGCAAAAGCTAAAAAAACATGCACACTGAAAAGCTAGCAAATTTACTGAAAGTCACAAGTTACTAAATGGAGAAATGAATAACATTTTAATCAAGTAATGAGTCCTGGACCTGTGACTTTAAGTTTTATTCACCTCACTATGCACATTATATTTTCAGAATTCCTACCAGGTGGATAAGTTGATAAGCATCTCAGAAGAAAGATTTAGAGACACTTTATAAAGGGAAAAGGTTTACTTTGTTTTCCTGAAAGAAAACTTTAATGTTTTTATCAGTAACTTTTTAGTTAGTGTACAGCTTAATTTATTTCATTACACCATTTTCCATCATGTATATCATTGTACATTGCTCATATTCACCTCCCTCATTACCCTGGTATAACCCCCTCCCCTCATCCCCTTCCTTTCCGCCAATGGTCTTCCTTCTACTTGCATGTCTTGTTTATAAATATAGGTAATATATGTATATGTTCAGATTTTGTCTTAAGAGCAAAACATGATATTTCTCTTTCTTTCCTTATTGACCCCCTTGTCTTTAATGCCTTTTTGCCCCTACATAGTCCCTTTTCTACTTTCAGGACCTATATATTTTAATACTGAATATATATTGAAAACTAACATCCACATATGAGAGAAACATGATATTTTTCTTTCTGAGTCTGGCTTATTTTGCTTAGAATTATGATGTCTAGTTCCATCCATTTTACAGCAAACACCAGTAATTTCATCCTGCTTTATGGATAAATAAAACTCCATGGTGTGTATTTGCCTCATTTTCCTTATCCACTCATTTGCTGATGGACACCTATGTTGATTCCACATCTTGGTTATTGTGAATAGTGCCACAATAAAAATGGATAAGCAGGTATCTCTATGGTATATTAACTCATATTCTTTTGGATATATACCCAGGAGTGCTATAACTGGGTGATATGGTAGTTCTATTTTTAGTTGTTTGAGGAACTTGCATACTGATTTCCATAGTGGCTGCACCAACCTACATTCCCACCAGCAGTGTACTAGGGTTCCTTTCTCCCCACATCCTCACCAGAATTTCTTGTTATTTATTTAATTGATGCTAACTATGCTGACTAGGACAAGACGGTATCTCAATGTAGGTTTGATTTTTGCATTTCCCTGATGGCTAAGGATGTTGAATATTGTTTCATATGATTGCTGGCCATTTGTATTTCTTCTTTTGAAAACTTTCTGCTGAGTTCAATTTTTGATTGGATACTTTGATTTTTTTCATGTTTTTTTGAGCTCTTTATATATACTAGATACTAATCCCCTGTCGAGTTTGCAGCCATAGCACCCAGACAACTGATCCCACCTGATCTTGGAAGCTAAGCAGGGTTGGCCTGGTTAGTCCTTGGATGGGAGAATACCAGGTGCTGCAGGCTAGGGAGAAGGACCTGGCAACTTACTCCCCAAACAATTCACTACTGAAAAGCCTATGAATAGCAGAGAAGCACTGACAATAGTGCTGGGCATGGCAGTGTTGGTGATTGTTTCATCTGTTGTATGTTGGGTCACTGTGAGCCAGACCCAACTCGATAGCACTTAACAATGACAGCAAATTCCCTGTCTAGTGTATAGCTTGCAAAGATTTTCTCCCATTCTGTAGGATGTATCTTCATTCTGATAACTGTGTCTTTTGCTGTGCAAAAGCTTTTTACTTTCATGTAATCCCATTTTTCATTTTTTGCTATTGTTTCCTGTGTTGTTGTTGTTGTTATTGTTAGGTGCTGTTGAGTCATGTCCAACTCATACTGATCTTCATAGGGTTTTCAATGGGATTGTTTCGGGATTGCCTCAGGAAGGGATTGCCATGTCCTTCTCCTGTTTTTGCAGTGCTTAGAATCAAACTGGGTACCTCAGAGACTGCAGAGCAGCACTCTATCAACTGAGCTAAATCCCAGCCCCATTTCCTGTGTTAGTGGTGTCTTTTCCAGAGAATCCTTGTCTATGTCTATGTCTTGAAGTGTTTTCCCTGTGTTTTCCTCTAGCAGTTTCAAAGTTCCAGGTTTTACATGAAGGTCTTTGATCCATTTTGAACTGTACAGGGTAAGAGAGAGGGATCTAGTTTCAGTCCTCTATGTGAGGATATCCAATTCTCCCAGCACCATTTGTTAAGCAGCTGTCTTTTTGCCAGCTTACCTTTTTGGTGAGGGCTCTGGTTCCCCTCCCCCACCAGGGAGCTATGGCTGGAGATGTGTCCTCCTCACCCCTTCAATGCCCAGTTCTGTTATGCACTCTGAGGCCATCCTATATCCTCCCTTGTAACTTCTGTGCTTTTCTAGTCTTTCTCTCTTTGGAGTAGAATCCACTTCTTCCTATTCTGTCTCCTTTGTTTTACTATATCACACAGAGGCTCTAATTTGCCATCTTACACTGCAAGTCCTTTGGGGATATTTTAGAAAGGCAACCCACAAGAAGCCTGAATGTGGACAACACCCATTCCCAGATTCTGGCCTCTGAGTGCATTATGGCCATGGGTGAGATGTCTAATTCAGACTTCAATTTCCTAACATGTGAAACAGAAACAATCACACAACCTACTTCCCCAAGTTATCAAGTAAACAGTAATGACATTAAAATTTGAAACTTAATGCTTGGCTCCTACTCAAAAATATTGATTATTAATAACTTTCTTTTATGTCTGTAAAAGAACAATAACTGGTCAGTAAAATGCTGGTTGAATCTAAATCTGAACTAGTTATGTGACTTTCCTTTATAACTGTATCTTGCTGGGCATCAAAAAATTCAGAGGACTAAGCCACCTGAGCTCTCACTTCTTTGTCACATCTAACATTGACTGAAACAATTTGTCATGACCCTCAAACTTACTTTCACAATTATAATGGCATAAACAATTATATTATCATTGTACTTGGTTCAAAATTTATAAAATACCCTAAGACCCTAAAGTCTACCACATACTAAGCACTAAATATTGAGAATATTTTTACTAATTTTCACAACAGTTTTCCAATGCATGTATTATTAAATTACTTTATAGCTAAAGACAGTGAGATGCCATTATAGTTAAGTTAGAAGAGAGTTAGCCTTTACACAAACTTACCACCTGATAATAGGATAGAAAATCAATTCAGACTTAGTTCTTTCTGGTCCAGAAGGACTCACCATCATTAACTATGTATCTTTCTCCCTAAATGTACCTGAAAGGTAGGACACCTTTAGCTCACTCTTCATACTGCCTTGAAGAGTCAAGATAGAAGTGACTTGACACATTTGAAACGTGATTCCCAAAAAGCCAACTCCATTTCTACACTCCTAATGTGCCTGCCATACTTCACATTCAGGTTTACAAAAGAGAAAAATAAGGATAGAGTAATTGATTGTGATCAAAAATATATTAGAAGATTATTAACTCCAAATTTCTTTCCAAACAGCAATTAATACATCATTAGATATCTATAAGTTCAATTAGCACACAATTTCAGAGGCACTGCCTGTTGTACATAAGGAGACCACCTGTGCCAGACAATGAAGGAGCTGTTGTTAATTTGCCAAAACCTCAGGGGTTTGTTTTCAATTAGTTTAATTCCAAATATAGTTTGATTTCCTGAGAATGAGCCCAGCACTTGAGAGGACTAACAGCACTTTCCTGAAAAGGTTTCCAGAAATGTCTACTTCTGTGACAAGGAGGGAGAATAGGAAACGGGAGAATTGGAAGTCAGGAAATTAAACAACTCAGCCTTAAGGCCTATAAATAGACCAGAACTTATAAGATAATGACAGACTCTGAGACCCAGGATGGCCTAGCCAAAGGATACATTTTTTTCTAGGACATATTTTATATCAGATTCAATATCCTTTCCAAGAGATGAATCCAAAATCAGTTCCCTCTGAGTTCTGGGGAATGAAGGGCTAATTCTCCAGGCCAGTGCAAGTGAAGAGTTCCAACTGTCTTCCCTCAACATGGCACCACCATCAAACTATTTTCAAGTGTCACTACAGCCTGGTGGCTTTTCATTCTTAGCCCTCTGGCCAAGGTAGATCTCCTATCTCCTCCATTTATATAACCTAGTCACTAATCATGCCTGGTTATTTGAAAATAATCATAAAAATTTTCAAACATATACAAAAGTACAAGACTCTTATATCTTTTCTATATCTAACACCTATTTTTAAGGATTATCAATTTCTAGACAATCTTATCAACACCCCTACACTTTTCTCTCTGCATCACTAAATTATTGTGAAAAGAAATCATATCACTTTATAAATACTTCACAATGTATATAAGCTTTTTAGGAATTAATTATACATCCATTATTATGCCTAAAAAAATCATATTTATTCCTTAACATCATCAAGTATGTAGTCCATGTTCAAATATGCCTGAATGTCCCATTAAGTGGCTCTACAACTAGTGGTTTAAATCAGGATTCACATAAAGTCAGAGAATTGATATGGCCTTTAAGTCACTATGAATCTATTGTTCCCCTCTTTACATTTTTGTGTATCTTACCTTTGCAAAGAAACTAGATGATTGTGCTATAGAATTGTCCACTATCTGAATATATCAATTTGGTATACTTTAATATATTCCTCAGTTCCCTAGATTTTCTGTGCATTGGCAGTTAGATCTAGAGATTCAACCAGAACAAGAGTAGACACTTTGTCAGAAATATTTCAGAGATCATAGGGAATGCCATTAGAAGACACACAATGTACATTGCCTTCCTTGCATAAAGTTAGCAGCCACTGGTGATCACTCCCTATATCTACCACTCTATCTGATACTGCAAAATGGTTGTATTCTAACAATACATTCTCTTCATTTATTAGCTAAAATGATTTAATTACTAAAAAAAATCATTCTGGAGTTACTGTTTAATTATTCTCAGATATGGTTCTTAAAGGATAATGGAAGAAAATGCTTAATCTTTTTCCCTAATTTATCAGTTTTCAAAATAGGAATTTGGTTTCCAGAATCCTGCAAAATGATCAATGATATTTCCACATATCATAAAATCCAGTATATAGATGCATTTGATTTATGCAATTTACTGCTGTAATTCTTCTTAAAATCAAGATATTCTAAATTAATACAGTGGGGAACTATTTAAATTGGTCCCTAATTTTTTAATACAATAATAGAACTATTTGAAATATTTTTCATTTTTCTTTTGTCTGATAAGATGCATTTTAACATTTTTTCAACATTTATAAAGATTATTTCACAAATGCTACATGCTAATTTTTGGAAAGTTAGGAAACCAAGGAAAATTAAAAGCATGATTGTTTTATTTTTCTTTTTGTATGCATGCATATATATTTACTAAAATTTAAATATATATAGTTTATCATCTCTTATTAGATTTATTTTAATAGTGGAAAATTGGGAACAACCTAACAGAGTAATAATAGGGTTTCTGATAAAAAAAATTGATACATTCATATAATAGAATATAAAGCATCTGTTAGAATAGTATTTTAATAAATGAAAGTAAAGTAAAACATGAAATATGCCAATGAAAATAGAATGAAAAATGATCAGTCTTTTGATTAATATTTCCCAATTATTCTTCAGGAATTATCAATTCTTATTCATAACAGGAATATATGTTTCCATTTCTATGATAACTTGACAGAACTAAATATTTTAAAATTTTAATTTATATCTGAATTTTTCAAGCTCTCTTTTAAAGTACGACTTGTACTTTTGAATACAGGGTTTCAGGCCCAGTCTGACATTCAGCATAGGTCTCCTCTCCAGGAGATCATGCCTCTGTCTCCTTGACCTATTGCCCTGTCCTGTCTTTTCTTAGAACTTTCTCTGACTATGGTTCTGTGCATCTTTCAGCTCTTGTTTCAGGTCCAGTGCTGCTTCCATCACACTGTATGCTTTCTTGTGCCACATTTATAATCATTCCTAATCTCACTGAATTTGTAAGCAACAAAGCATTACTATGGCACAGTTGAAAATGCCTACTTTGAGCTAGTCTTTGAAGCACATTTTGCTATTTCATTTTTGGTCACTTTTAATGTAGGATGAGATAGGCCTGAGAGGCAAACTTGATTCAAGCCAAAGAAAGACACAGGAGCCAATATTATAATCAGGACAGGTGCCAAAAATCTACTGACTGATATATAACTTTTGCTATGGTTTGAATATATCTGGCAAATGTTCATGTGTTGGAGACCTAATCCCAAAATTCATATCTATTTGGAGCTGGAACTTTTGGAAGTTCATTAGAATTAAATGAAGTCATGAGGATGGTGTCCCCATGATGTCATCAGGAGCTTTATAAGAAGAGGGAAGGGAAACTCGAGCTAGCACACTTGCTGTCTAGCCACATTATGCCTGCTGCATGTTATGATGCACCATGAAGGCCCTCACCAAATGTTGATGCCATGCTCTTGGGCTTCCAAGTTAAATATAACTCTTGTTTTTTTTTTTTTTTTT
>VMDO01030071.1:0-21807 GCA_007922755.1 Pedetes capensis | reverse complement strand
ATAGGGTCCTGGAGGGGTCACATGGTGGGGTTCAGCCAATCGGGGCACACAGCTGGCAGGTACAGGGGGTAAACGGACATAACTGCCAAGTAGAGACAGTTATTACCTGCAAGGTGGTGAGGGGAGCCAATCAAAATTAAGGTGGTTAAGGCTGGTCAAGCTGGCCGGGGGCCATCTTTGCTCACTAGATGGGAGGAGCTGTTTTGAGTGAGTGAGATGAGCCCTGGGGTCAACTAGGGGTCAGCCCCTCAGGCTGTTATGAGGGACCCTAGCTGGAAAATATTATTTTAAAAATCCCCAACACAAGGAAATAGTTTTTCTTCCTTAACATTCAATTTGAAGAGTAACTCAAAAAGGAATGATACCTTTTATGTAGTAGGAGTTCAAATTTCTTGATTTGTTTACCGATTCAATCAACCACAAATTTCAGTGCAGCATAAAGACATTTTAAAGTATAACTTACAATTCTGACTGATTATAATGTTATTTTCCTGAAAATTTTCATTGTGTATGTATGTGTACACATATGGGTGTGTTACCCATGAATCTACTTCCATGGACAATAACTCATATAGATCCTGGAGATACACCTAAGAAAAAACTAGTAAAACCATACAATAAACAAATGAATATTTAAAATGCATGGCATGTAGAATGTTGAAAATGTTGATAAATTCTATAAAGAAAAGCAAAGCAGTAGGAAAGGAGTAGAGAATGCTCATACCTTAAATACATGTCTGAACAAGCCTCAACAAGAAAACACTGAGAAAATATTTGAAATTTATGAGAAATTCATAAATAGCTATCTGGAAGAAGAACACTGCAGAGGGAAGAAACAAGATTTTCATAAGGATGTGACAAGATGATATTTTAAAAATATGCAAAGTTGGTGTTGTGAGAAGAGGATCCAGTACTGAAGCTCAGAGTACACTGACGATTAAAACCTTGAGAGGTCAATTATAGCTGTTCAGGTGCTAGTCTCTCTCTCTCTCTCTCTCTCTCTCTCTCTCTCTCTCTCTCTCTCTCTCACACACACACACACACACACACACACACACACACACATACACATACTTGATCTATCTCTGTCTCTTGTTTTATGACTATTTACTTCTCTGAATATTCTCATACACATTCAGTAATGAAAGCTAGTGCAGCCAACTGTATATTTTCAGCATTTTAATGGTCATTAAGTGTTCAAAACTGCACACTTCCAAGATTGCTCTATCTCATTATCTTGAGCTGGAACTTCTGCCATGTGCATTGTTTGCATCACTGTGGTAATTCTTCCCTTTACATTGGGTGTATGGCCCACCATTTTGATTTTGAAAAATTCAAAATGATAGTATGGGGACCATCCAAAGGGAAAAAAACATTATATTGGTTGTTAACATATATTTTGTAATGGATAGAGAAACCACTAGACTTTGAATATAAAATATCCTCAAAAAGCTGATCCCTGTGGCCTACTCCTATAATCTCAGTGACTCAGGAGTATGAGGAAAGAAGATCTCAAGTTTCACTCCAGAAGCAGCCGGCACAACTTAGCAAGAACCTGTGACAAAAGTAAAAATAAATAAATAAATAATAGAGGAGACAGTGTGCTGTTTAGTGGTGGAACACTCTGTGTTCAATCCTCCAGTACCACACAACTCTCTGTCTCTCTGTCCCTGTCTCTGTCTCTGTCTCTCTCTCTCTCTCTCTCTCTCCCTCCCTCTCTCTCTCTCTCTCTCTCTCTTTTTCTTTCTTTTTCTTTTTCTTTTTTCTTTCTTTTTTTGTGGTACTGAAGAGTCGGTCCCATTGGTCCAAGGGCTTTTGCAAGCACTCTGCTGTGAGGTTCACTCCCATTCCATGTTTTACATTTTATTTTGAATAATATCTCACTAAGTTATGCAGGCTGATTTCAGCCTCGATCCTGAAGTCCTTCTGTCTCAGCCTTCCAAGTTTCTTGTGTGCACCACCATGTCTGGCTCCTTCTTTACAATTTTGTGAGTCATTAATATTAGATTCTTTTTTACTATAGTTCTTAGTAACCTTAGCATATGGATGATGATGATGATGATGATGATGATGTCAATAATTTTCACATTTTTACTTAAAGAAAACATGGATATCTTCTCTTTGGGATATCCACGTTACTAGCATCACTAGTCTTGTGTTATTGAGCCTTCTTAAAGAAAATAAAGGTTACTTGAAAGCAAACATTGTAATACCATGACAGCTGACCTAATGAGTAAAAGGAGTACTAAGTTACCAATGGGCAGGTAGCTTACATAGCCTGGATATGCCACAGAAAGGCATGGTTCAAGTTCCAGGCAGGATGGAACAAGATAGAGTGAGATTTAATCATGTTACTCACAATACCATGGATTTTAAAATGTGAATTTTTCTAAAATGTTCCATTTAATATTTTCAGACTATGGTAACTGAGACCGAGGGAAATGTAACCATGGATCAGGGGGAAGAACTGTATGGCAACTTGGGAGGATTGATCAAAGTGATTTGAAGGGTAGTTACAACAACCTACAGCCAGATTTATTTCATGACTTCAGGGAATTTGGTGAACACAAAAAACTGATTGTTGGTATATTAATCCTGGATTCTTCTCCATAGAGACTGTGCTGAAAAGACTCTAGCTGAGTCAGTTACTGCTAGAGTTTTCAGAAGTGTGATACACACACACACACTCACACACACACACACACACACACATATTATCCTTTCTGCTTGTTGGTAATAAAGCAATGTTTTCAATGTGAATGATCCTTGTTTTTAAAGGACATTCTCTTATCCACTCCATACCCATATTATTTGATAGGATATAGATTTGAAATTCATCTCAAGGAGGACTCATGTCTTAAAGGCTAAGTCCAAATCTAATGTTTTCCAGATGATGAAACTGGCGTCTGCAGAAGAGAAGTAACTTGCTAAATGTGAATACATCAGTTAAGTGATAGATCTAACACTTTAAATTGGGTCTCCAGACTTACTCTACCTATACAAAATACAAAGCAAACACGCCTATAAAAATATTTCCTCCTTTACTGTTTAAACTGATAATACATTTTTCCCTTCTAGAAAATTCATGTGTTTTATACAAAAAGGTATGTCATATGTCAGGAATTTTATTTACTTGTTTACCAGAGCAAACACCAGTATACTCTTTAAGCAAAGGAACTGTGCCATACTAATCTTTCCTTACTGCTCTAACCCTTAAAATATTTATATATTTTGATCATCCATTGAAAATTGGTTGAATGAAAGTAACGATTTCTTGCAATATTACACAAAAATGAATCACAACAAATGAACCTTATGTTTTACTTTCCATTGAGTAATAACAGCTATCATTAACTTAATATCAATTACTGTGCAAAGATTCAGACACACATCATTTTGTCTGCATAACACTATGAGAATTATATTACAATCCTCATATACAAAGAAGCTGAGGTCAAAGCAAAATCACTCAACTTGTTACAGTTGTGTAGCTAGCAAAATTTATGAAAAAGGGACAAGATCTTAGACCTGACTGATTCCAAATCTTGTGCTTTTTAGATACTATACTCTTCTACTTACTAATTAAAAGGAAAAAATGAAAATAATGTTAAAAATACAAGAATAACAAGGATACTAGATTGTATCAAAATCTACGTGTGACAGCAGTAGAATGGGAGTGTCTTCATGTTTCCCTGGTACTTTTTTCTCAAAATTTTTCAATGCTTTGGCTTTTAGAAATGAGAAGAATAATTTGGGCTGAAGAAAAGAGGAAGCATAGAATTGTAAGCCAAATGAACATTGATTCTAATAGCAGTTATAAATTTCAACAGAGTAAATACATTGGCCTACTAATAATGGTATTAGTGAAATCCTTGTAAAGGATTTCAATGAATTCTATGACAAGAGGTATTGAAATACTTGGCATACTGTGCCTCCAAAATAGATATTAAATCAATTCTTGATGTATATGCTATGTAGAAGCATATTTTTACTATTGAAGTCTTCTTAAGGGGAACTTTTTCTACAGAGATACAGTTAATAATGACCATTAATAAGAACCTACATTGTGTTCAGTATTAAGTCCTCACAGTAGGCATGAAAGAATGTATTAGAATCTTTAACAAAACTCCAAGTCTCATAAAATTCTTATCAGTTCAAAAACACATTGAACAGACTCCATGTTTATGACAATTTCCAATTATTTCAAGCAAAAATGGAGAAATGGTAGTTATAAATTCTACTGACATAGGCAGAATTATTTTTCACACCTTGTTTGTTATCATGTCTTATGTCTTATCCAATCTCTTTTGCAAATATTCCATTATTCATTGTGCTTTTAAAATAGATTCTGAGATCTTAGTCCGAAAAACTACTTTGTACCTACAGAATTTATACATCCACTTGTCTTTCCATGATTTCCTATCAGTGACTCCGGAAAACACCATTATTCTGAGATGTCCATTGCTTTCAATGTTATTCTTGCATTAAAGCTGAGAGATTGTCATCACCTTCAAAAATTCTTCCAGGAATAGAATGTGGATTCAAATACATATCTATCACTTTGGTTTATCTAACAAGGCCAAGAAAGAAACCATATTGTGGGAAAGCAGCTTCCTTGGGGAACACACCACAGGTGAGTAATAATGCAAATCTCTGTAACTGTCAGTGAAAGTAGCATTTGTAAGAATAGAAGAAAATTAGATTTCTGTACTGTGTCATCCTTGTAGAATTTAAATGATCAAACACATACTATTGACACTCTCAAAGCTACATTACTTTTCTACCCTACACAACCTTCTAACAAATGGATGGATAGAGCAAACAGCACAACTTGTAAAACACTGTCTAAAAGTTTGTAAAATCTCAACTGCAAAATTTCAGTACTTATTGTAGTAATCTCATTCATAGATTAGGAAAATAACTGCTACATGGTATTAAATTACTCTTGCTCCCTGGCTTCACTGTCACTCTTACTCCTACACTTACTTTTGCTTTGTCTAACTTTTCAGGAATTCAGTTTTATAACTGATGATTACTGTGACAAGTAGCCACCTGACACATCAGTATCCTTTATATGAATTTAATCAGAAAAAAGTCCTCATAAATTTCAAATGCAGTTTAATAAACATACTTACTACTTTACAGTCACTTGCAATGCAAAGAAAGCTTGGCATCAGAGAGCTAAAATGGACTGGCATGGGCCATTTTGAACTAGATAATCATTAGGTCTGCTACACTGGAACAGGTTAAACAGAAATGGGGTTGCACTCATCATCATAAGAGACATCTCAAGATCTTTCCTGACATACAATACTGTCAGTAATAGAATAATATCCATATGTCTACAAAGAAGGCCAGTTAATGACTATTACTCAAATTTACACACCCACCACTAAGAGCATCAATCAAGAAAGGGAAGATTTTTACTAACTTCTGCATTCTGAAATAGATTGAACATGAAATCTGGATGTACTGATAACTACTGATGACTAGAATGCAAAAGTGGAAAACAAAGAAAAGGCTCAGTAGTTGAAAAATATGTCTTTGGTGACAGAAATGATGGTGGAGATCGAATGATAAAAATTAGTCAGAATAATGACCGTTTCATTTCAAATACATTTTTCCACCAACATAAACAGTGACTATACACATGATTTTCACCAGAGAGGACATTCAGGAACCAAATTGACAACATTTGTGGAAAGAGATGATGGAAAAACTCAATAGCAAATGTTTGAACAAGACCAGGTGCTGATTGTGGATTAGACCACCAACAGCTCATATGTAGATACAAAGTGAATCTGAAGAAAATTAGAATAAGTGCACAAAAGTCAAGGTATAACCTTAGGTATAATCCACCTTAATTCAGACCGCTTGAAGAACAGATTTGATGTGTTAAATACTAATGATTGAAGACCAGACAAGATGTAGTATGACATCAAAGACATAATTCATGAGGAAATCAAAGTTATTAAAAAGACAGGAAGAAGAGAATAAATTACATGTCAAAATAAACTCTGAAACTTGCCCTTGAAAATCAAATGGCTATAGCGAAAGGAAGACATGCTGAAGTTAAGGAAATAAACAAAAGATTTCAAAGGGCTACTCTAGAAGACACAAAGTCAAATAGATGGTGAAAGAAAACCAAAAGGTAAGAAGAAGCTCTCTTTTTTTTCCCTCCAGCCTAAGAAATTGAAGAAATAATTAAAGCCTTGAGTGTGGATAGTAAAGGATTCTACAGGGTAAATATTAAATGATGGAGGAAACCTCAAAAGAAGATGGAAAGAACATACAGAATCATTACATCAAAAAAATTTGGTAGATGACCAACCATATCAAGAGGTTGCATATGATCAGGAAACAATGCTACTGAAGGACAAAAGTGGAGGCTGCCTTGAAGGAATTGGTGAAAAAACAAGGCTCCAGAAATTGATAGAATAGCAATAGAGATATTTCAACAAATGGATACACACTGGAGGTGCTAATTTGTTTATGTCAAAAGATTTCAAAAACAGCTACCTGGTCAAATGACTGGAAGATTCATATTTGTGCCTATTCCTCAGAAAGGGCATCCGACAGAATGAGGAAATTATTGAAGCATATCATTAATATCATACACAAGGAAAATTTTGCTAAAGATCTTTCAAAGTGATTGCAGGAACATATAGACAGGGAACTGCTTGAAAATCAAGTCAAATTCAGAAGAGGGCATTGAACCAGGAACCTCATTGCTGATGTCAGATGGATATTAGCAGAAAGCAGAGAATACCTGTAGGATTAATATCTATGTATTATTGACTATGAAAATGCATTTGACTGTGTGGATCATAAATTACAGATAACATTTGCCAAGAATGGGAATACCACCAGGCATGGTGACCCACGCCTGTAATCCCAGTGACTCAGGAGGCAGAGGCACGAAGAATGCAAGATCAAGACCAAAGGCAGTCTGTGCAATTTAGTGAGATCCTGTCTGAAAAAAGTAAAAATCCAAAAAAGGGTTGGGGTTGCTGCTCAGTACTACAGCACTTGCAAAGCATGCAAGCAGGAGGCCTTGGGTTCAGCCCCTAATAGCACACACACACACAAAAAAAGGAATGGAAATACAAGAACACTTAATTGTACTTAGGAAGAATCTGTACATGGACTAGCAGGCAGTCTCAAATAGAACAAAGAAACACTGCCTGGTTTAACATCAAGAAAGTAGTGTATCAGGGCTATATCCTTTCACTCTACTTCTTCAATTTCTCTACTGAGCAAATAATCCAAGAATCTGGATTTTATGATGAAGAACATGGCACAAGGATTGGAGGAAGAGGCATTAACAACTTATGCCTTATGCAGATAACACAACTCTGATTGCTGAAAGTGAAGAGGATTTCAAACATTTACTGATGAAGATCAAAGAACACAGCCTTTACTACGAATTGCACCTCAACATCAACAGAACAAAATCCTTACAACTGAGTCAGTATGTAACTTCATATTAAATGGAGAAAAGATTGAGGTTGTCCAAAATTTTGCTTTTTACTTTACTTGGTTCTAAAATCAACACTTGTTGAAGCAGAAGTCAAGAAATACAAAGGCACATTGAGCTGTTGCAAAAGTCCTCTTTAAAGTGTTGAAAAGTAAATATGTTACAATGAAGATGAATTCACACCTGACTCATATGATACCTTCAGTTGCATCATATGGTTGTGAAAGCTGAACATTGAATAAGTGAGACAAGAGAAGAACTGATGCTTTTGAATTATGGTGCTGGAGACAACCATTGAATATACCATGGATTATGAAAAGTACCGAAAGATCTGTCCTAGAGGAAGTGCAACAATAGTGCTCCTTGTAAACAAGGATGGCTAGACTGCATCTTACATATTTTGGACTTGTTGTCACGAGGGACCAATCCCTGGAGAACATCATGTTTCAGAGAGTAGCAGGTCAACCAAAAAAGGAAGACACTTAACTAGATTGATTGACACAGTGCCTACAAAAATGGGCTTCAACATAAAAAAAAAAAATGACTGTGTACCTGGCACAGAAACAAAGTGTGTTTCATTTGTTGTACATAGCATCGCTATGGGTTTGACCTGACTAGACAGCACCAAGCAACAACTACAACAGGAACATCAATGACAATTCATAAACAATAGTACATTTTACATTTTAATTCCTGCAAAATGTTTAGACTTAAATTGCAACTGTATCCTTGCCCATAATAGTTATAGTGAACATTAGCCATCACTAGTTCAAATCTTCATTTTGTAAAAGAAGAGGTTAAAATCTTCATTTTGTAAAAGAAGAGGTTAAAATCTTCATTTTGTAAAAGAAGAGGTCAAAAAGAAAAGTCTTGCCAAGAAAATTTAGATTTAAAATGACAAAGATTTTTATAATCTATTAATAAGACAGAGAATGAAAATACTTGTGTTTCATCCTGGATATCAATGAGTAAGAATTTGTTATTATTATGATTCTCTCATATGAAATTAAACATATATTTTGATATTAGATGTATCATATTTATATTGTTTCTGGTATGCTAATGATAAAATCTCCAGCATTTTCATTAAAGGAACCATTTTTAGCATCTTTTGATATCCAAAGACACTGAAAATTTTGACCAGATATGATAAAATTGTATAGCAATTTGATGATTTACCCATTCATTTTTATTGTAAATTTTACAGTTACTGAGACATAAACTTTGAGAGACCTATCTATACTCTACTTCTACAAGTTGAATATGTATCTATTCTTTAAAGCACATGTGAAAATACAAACTTTGCCATCATTCAGTTTGTGTTATTGAATGTCAATGATTGGGCTAGATTTTAGCCTAGCCTGTAATTTAAACATAGTCTAGTGGGTAAGCAGATATGTAAGGAGATCACTGAAATGGTCAGTAAGAAACATAAGTTTATTAACCAAATACCAAATACTATGGGTAATACAATATAACAGCTATATTGAAGGAATAGACAAGGTTCAGTGAGTCTATAGAAAAGATCAACTAATTAATAGCTTTCTCTATGCTCCTGTAGTGCCACTTATGACTTTATTATGTCAGCTATAGTTTTGTGTTATTTCCTGTTCAATGATTATTTGTTTATGGATTTAACTCTTTTAAGAACCCATAAGCAACTGAAAGACAATGACATCATCTTTTTTGTTTGTTTGTTTTGCGGTACTAGGGGTTGAACTCAGGGCCTTGCACGTGCATGTTCTGCAAGTGCTGGACCACTGAACTGCACCCCCAGCCCATTTTTTGACTTTTTGAGACACAGTCTCCCTAAGTTATGTAGGTACTGCCTCTGGTCTTGAACTTGCGATCCTCCTGCCTCCACCTCCCAAGATGCTGGGATTGCAGGCATGCACCACCACGCCCAGCTTGGACATCATCTTAAAACAAAGAAACTAGTATCATATTATACATAGTATGTACTTCATACATGTAACCTGAATACTTTTTAGTGGAGAGTAAAATATAAGGTAGATAAAGTACAATGCATTTGTAATTATAATTTAATTATGAATGGATTTTAATTGCCTTATCATGATTTTTAAAAAATAAATGAAAAACTTTTAAAATATTGTAGATCAATATTTTTCTTATTCATTTTTTCATATTAGCAAACATTTTCAAGAGTCCATTGGAATATTTGATTAAAGCTATGTTTTGTTTTGAATATCTTACTTCTCTCCGAGAGAATGATGACCCTGTAAATAGGTGATAGGCTTCTTGAAGTAAGACTGTTACCCAACCATATGTTCCTCCCTTTTACTTGTCAAGAGAGATTCAGTTGCCATGACAACAGAGTTATGTAGAGTGTAACAGACAACATTTGTTGACAGTTTCCAGTCGGATTACTGCCCAGCCAGGCTCTTAGAAGAAAAGACAGTGCATATTCTTTTTGGAGTGTTGTTTTTTTTTTTCAAACACACTCCTTGCTCTAAGTCAAATGTAGTACCTATCCAACATGTCCTTGCTACAGAGATTACTTGCACCTGGGAGTGAGGGCTATTTTGAAATTAAACATGCTTGTCATCTAAGAGATTATTTCTCTGCCCAACTGATGCAATATGATGTACACAACCTTATTTATGTCAAAAAGCCTCCAGAAAGTGACTTTTGCTAGGCATAGTAGTACCTAACTGTAGTCCCAGTGCCTCTGGAGGCTGAGGCCAGAGGATGGCAAGTTCAAGGTCAGAGGCAGCCTGTGTTACTTAGTGAGATTTTATCACAAAAGAAAAAAATACAAAATGGATTCAGGTTGCAGCCCAATGTAAAGCACTGCAAAGTATGTGTGAGGCTCTGGGCTCAACCCCTATGTACCACCAATAAACCAAAACAAACAAACACAGAAACAAAAAAGAAGTGACTTTTGATTATTTTTTTCTTATTAAAAAAGCACCTTGTGTAGGAATAATGTTATGAGTAAGAATAATAATAAGGACAGAGAAGTTACTCATAATCATGGTTATTTCTTTTCTCTTAAAATATTTTTAAATGGTTACAATACAGGAGACATTAAGAAACCAACATAATTTGAGTATGTCTATTTTTTCTTTCTAACTACAAGATATTGCCTAGCTGGATGTGCTGGCGCATGCCTGTAATCCCAGAGACATGGGAGGCAGAGGCAAGAGGATCAAAAGTTCGAGACCAAAGTCAGTCTGCATAATTTAGTGAGACAATGTCTCAAAAAAAAAAAGTAAAAAATGGGCTGGGGGTACTCTTCAGTGGTATAGCACTTCCAAAGCATGCAAGTGCAAGGTATTGGGTTCAACCCCTACTACCACAAAAAAAGTTATTGCCCATATATAATTAGACAGAAAACCAAAAGTCTAAGTTCCTATCAGCTACTCAAAAAATTTCCTTTCTTGCAGGAAAGCATGGATCAAGAGACCATCTGAATTATGTTTACTAATATCTGATCACATGTGTCAAAATCTGACATCAAGTTAAGCACCATGGCTCACACCTGTAATCCCAGGAACTTCAGATGTTAAGGCAGGAGGATTATAAATTCAAGGCCAGAGGCAGCCTGCACAACCTAATAAGACCCAGTCTCAAGATAAAAATTAAAAAGGGGGCTGAAGAGAAGATCAGTGGTAGAACCTTTGCACAACTCAATAGTAGAATGCTTGTCAAGAATGTAGGAAGCCTGGGTTCAACTCTCCAATACTGCCAAAAATAAAATACATGAAATAAATAAAAAATAAACCTGACCATCCAGTTAGAACTCATTTGCACTCAGAGGCAAATAAGATATAAACTGGAGGTACCGTTCTAATCTAAGTTACTTGCATAGCATTTCAGGCTATGTAAAAGGCAGTTACAGATAAGGAAGATGAAATATGGGAATATGTTTGTAACCCCTGTAAAATAGCAAACAGTTAAAGCTAAGTGCTTAGAGAAAATATCCATACTAGTGGCTCCTGATTGTAATCAGGACTATTCCTTCTCTAGATGATTGAGCCACAGACACACTCCATGAAGACCTGGTGAGAACACCAGAAAGAGGAAACTAATCATTCAATAGACATTTGTAATATTTAGTACCAGCTAATATGTTCACAGCCCTCTCCCTAAACAGGTATGTACCTACCTATCCAATCTCTCTTCCATATCCCATCAACTGCCTATATTTCTAGCTTCCTATGGTGATGGACTTGAAAGATTTCATTAAAAAAAAAACAAAACAAAATTTATCTAAATTAGAGTCAGGAAATTGAACTTGGATGGAAAAAATACATGTTCATTTTCCGTAACTTCTCATTGAAATTTAGCATTTCTTCAAGTTAATGAAATGTTTGTAACAATGCAAAGTGATATTATCAGAAACTCATTTGGTTGCCAATAGAAATTATGCATATTATTATATGACATTCCTGTTATTGTCAATATCTCCAAAATCATTATGATCATCACTACTGTGAAATTGTGGCAGTTATTAAACTCACAGCTAGATGTTTTCATTTATTATGCTAATAATGAATTGCACATTCTCCCATAATTCATGTTTGTTTCACAAATATTTTAATAACTATATTTCAAAATAATTTATTTTCTTTGGAACGTTTTGTGTTTTATTTCACTCATCTAAAAATACTGTGCTGTGCAAGGGGTCTGTTGGCTTCCAAACTGCCAAAAGAAAGAGGGAAATGACATGAGATTAAGGACTTCTGCTGTAGATGATGAGGTAGAAGTCAGTGAATTATTTTTATCACAGTTTAAGTATTCAGTGTTTAAGTAGGGTAGCCAGTTTACTAACAAATTAAAATTTGCTATGTGTTTCTAAATTTTTCTGAAAACAAGAAACACTTAAACTACTTCTTAAAATACAGATTCCTAGGCTCATCTCTAGACTTACTGAATCACAGGGAATGAGATGGTTATTTGGACTTTAACAAGCACACATTTGTGACTTTACTTAGGAAAAAATTGGGGAAATCTGAATTAAAGGATTTTTTTAAGGACTAAAAATAAGAATTCAGGAACTGGGCATGTGAATCCTGATTAATCTACATTGGTTGGCTAGCCCAAGCCAGGAGGCATGGTTGCTGAAAATTTTTGAGGAATGGTTGGCTGGCAAAGAATGGTTCTCAGACCATCAGTAGAAGCAATATCTGAACCTGGGCTTCACCCCAGGCTCCCTCCCTCAGTTACAGATCACGCAGGATGAACGACTAAATTCTATTTAAGCGCAGTCTATGATGATAGGGCCCAACATCACTTGTTGGTTCTGAATCAATCTCATATTTGATTATCTGTGGAGCTAATGAATTTTGCACCATGTTAAAGAGTTTGATCTTTCCCCAATATGTCAGTGGAATCTAAACTGTTGACCCCCTATAGAAAATACAGATTCACTTGTAATTTAGCACTTCTATAGGTACCTACATCTCTATATGTAGGCCTAAGTATATACATGTACATGTATGCATATATAGACTTATGTTTTTGAAACAAATGTTTCATGAGAAGGCATCCACCCCTAATTTGCATGAGCAACCTGAAATATTCTGCTCTGTTATTAAAACTGAGGACTGTGACTTAATAAATTGAATTCTTTAACCTTAACAAGTCAATGTGACAGTTTGAAAATCATTTTAATAGGTAATGAAGAACCACTGAAAAGGGTTAGACAGAAAAAGGAAAGCGCTAGATTTGCATCTGAAAAGCTACCATCTGTAAGAAGTAGAGATATAATGTGGAGGTAAGAACAAAATTTAGAAACAAGAAGTTCAATTACAAACCTATTGCAATAATTCCAGAGAGAGATGGTGGTCTAACTGTCATAGTGGTAATTCAGATATAAAACGATGTATATGAATGAGAAACATTTAGTAGATTAGGCATACATTGGTTTTTCATCCCACATGATCCCATAGTGAGATAGATGGAGCAGAAAAAGATGTCTCTGAGGTACTTGTCTACTTTCATGAAATGAGTACAAAATGATTATCCACTTCCTGCCTTCTCTTCCTTTGGAAGGGTCAGAATTCCAGTGAAGACTGATCATGCCTGGAGTTTTGTTAAGCTTCTCAGGGAATGTTTTCTTACAACAATATCCCTTTTTCTTCAGTCCTCAGTGTTTTCTAGGAGAAGGCTTGATTTTAATTTTGGAGTTTGTTCACACTTAGTCACTTACTTCTCCCATTTTCATTTTCTGATTTTAGTATTCTATTTCCAGCATGCCAAGAGCAGAGGGGTGTGTGTGTGTGTGTGTGTGTGTGTGTGTGTGTGTGTGTGTGTGTGTGTGTGATTCTGGGCATTGAACCCAGGGCCTCACACTTGCATGCTTTACAAATGCTGTAACACTGAGCTGCACCCTCAGCCCATTTTCTTTTTTTCTTTTTGAGACAGGGTCTCCCTAAATTATGCAGACTGCCTCTGGTCTCGAACTTGCTCTCCTCCTGCCTCTGCCTCCCAAATCACTGGGATTACCACCGAGCACCACTGCGCCCAGCCGAGAAGAGATGATTTTATACAGTTCCTTTGAGAGACATTCATGACAACTACAAAAGTAAATCTGGTTTTCATATTTTGGCATTCAAAGTCCTCTGCAACTAAAACATATACTATTTATTTATTTATATTGATGATATAAAACCTCAATTCCAGAGTGGCAAGTTTCTTCATACTCTCTGGAACACATTATACTTATTCATACAGCTCTGCCATTTTAATTGAATAGTTTCTTTATCTTTCCTTTGATAATCATCCAAGTGCAAGGCCTATAGTCTCTTGGAACTCAACAGTGATCTCACTCTTCCTTGCAGGAAGCCACTCTCTACAGTGGCTATTACTCATTTTTATCATTTAGCCTTGTATGAACTTGTCTATGTATTTAACTTTTTTGAAGCAGAGTTATGAGTTTATTAGATAAAAGTTTAGAGATAGTACACACTTTAGTTTTGAGTTTATTAAATAAAAGGTAAGAGAGAGCATACACTTTCAATGTGAAGTGCAGCTCAGTTGGTAGAGCACTGTACTGTACTCTCTGAATACCCCTGTTCAATCCTCGGCACTGGAAAAACAGAAGGAAGAGACAGTCCACGCCTGAAGCAATCCTGAAATAATCACCCATTGAAAACCCTATTAGAGTTGTTATGAGTCAGACACAACTTGACTCTACCTAACAACAACAAGAACAACACAAATACACACACAAAGACACACAGAAACAGACAGACAGACACCCACAGGGAAAGAGAGAGAGAGAGAAATGTCTAAAAAAATTTGTAGTGCATATCCAAGACATGGATGTGGGCTTCTCAAGATAGAGAAGAAGGGAAGAGCCATCATTTAATTTTTTGATATTACTGGAAATCATGAGACTAGGTTTCTTGTATTGCTCTTTCATAGGCTGATTGTATAATCAAGTCACATATCCCCATTTAGAGTCAATTTCCCTATGTATACCATATTGAACTAGATAATAGATGAAGTCATTTTTCTGTACATTTTATAATTATTTATTTATATTCCTTTCATGTTCTAGAAAACAGAAATTTTGGTTTATAGGAAGATATAACTACATATATAAATATATTTGCAATATAGAATAAGTAATTCCAGAAAATAAATCCACTTATTAAGCATGTGTTAAGGTAAAATGGGGACAACAGTAAAGCTAATGAAAATGCAGAACGAAAAAGGTTTCTCTACACCTACTATGAGGGGATCCCCAATTTGCCTCTCTTGCTTTCTAGCAACAAATATGAACAGAGAAATCTGATCTAAAACAGTGGATAGAACTGAAAGCAATAGCTTAAGAAAGGTAAAAATTTTAATACTAAAATCAAGATATTTGTTTAGAGGGTTCTGGTAATTTACTGTCATTGGTAACATCATTATAATGAGAAGAGTGATAAGTTTTATAAAGATTTTTAAAAATAATCCTTCTAAGAATAGATAGAATTACAATGTAGAACAGATTAGAAAAAGAACTTTGGATACTGGTCAGAGTAGAGAGGAAAAAAGGAAGAAAAAATAAAATAAGATCTAGGCAAATAGCTCTCATTTATACAAAGATAAATTTTGAACAACGCAGACCTGAAAATGACTAGATTGTATCCACATCCTTCATGTTGTCCTCAATAATTTACTCACCTTAACTTTTGACAGACAACAGTGGTAGCAAATGTGAAATTCTATTTATTGCCTGCACCAATCAAGGTTGTCTAGGGAAATGGAGCCAACAGGACACATAGATACAGAAACACATACACACAGAGCAGAGAGAGAGAGAGAGAGGCATCTGTCTATCTATATGGAAAAACATGTGCCCTTTATGTAACAGGATAAGAGTGTAAACAAAATACCACAAGTTGCAATCATCAAAATTCTACACAATATGATATTCAACAAACAATTATAAAAATATAAAGTAAAAAAGCTTTTAGCTATTATCAAGTCTATTGTGTTATGCATAGAGAAACTAAGCCTAAATGTGAGCTTAGGACTTGTCTGGATCTCAATAAATCAGTCTCTCTCTCTCTCTCTCTCTCTCTCCTATCTTTCTGTCTCTGTGTCTATCTATCTATCTATCTAACTATCTATCTACTATCTATCTATCTACTATCTTTCTGTCTGTGTGTCTATCTATCTATCTATCTATCTATCTATCTATCTATCTATCTATCTATCTGAGTAGATCGTCAGCCTGGGAATTTAAGCAGAAGTTGCTTCTTTCCTAATTTTTTAATCCATCTCCTTCTTAAAAGATTGTGATAAAAGGAAACATAATATAAAACTTATCATCTCAAAATAGTTAAGAAACATAATGTAAAATTTACATTTTTTTAAAAAGTTAAACTGCTGCATAAAAACATAAAATTATACCTATTAATGGAGTAACAAGGTGTTTTGATACATGTATACATTTTATGGCTGGGATTTAGCTCAATTGGTAGAGCACTGCGCTGCAGTCTCTGAGGTCCTGAGTTCAATTCCCAGCACCGCAAAAATGGGAGAAGGACCTGGCAATCCACTCCCAAGGCAATCCCGAAACAGCCATTGAAAGCCCTATGAGGGTCGCTATGAGTCGGATACCGACTCGAAGGCACCTAACAACAACAACAATACATTTTATGCTATTTAAATCAGGTTAAGCATATCCATCTTCTAAAACATTTTTCTTTTATAGGGTGAAAACTTTTCAAGTCATTTCTTCTAGCTGTTTGTGTACAATATATTTTAGTTACCTATAGTCACTCTGCTATGGAATAGCACACTAGAACTTCTTATTCCTGTGTATTGTAACTTACTCCCAATTGATCAACCTTTGTCTCAACCCTCCCTTCTCCCTACTCTCCCCAGTCTCTGTAACTACAATTCTACTATCAAATTCCACACAGTTACCATTTTGTGGACTCCATACTAATGAAATTATGTGGTATTTGTCTTTCTGTGCCTGTATTATTTCATTTAACATAATGAAATCCAGTCTATCAATGTTGTGACAACTGATAGAACTTCATTCTTATTTATGGCTAAATACTACTCTTTATGTACATGCACCACACTCTTTTTGACTTCATTAGTTGATGGATACATAAGTTTGCTTCCATTTCTTGGCTTCTGTGAATAGTGGTGCAGTAAATATAGGACTGCAGATGCATCTTACAACATACCAATTTCATTTTCTTTGGACATATGTAGAAATTGGATAGGTGGCTCATATGGTAGACTTATTGTTAGTTTATTGAGGGACCTCCTTACTGTTTTCCATGATTTATGTACATTCCCATGAACAATGTGCAAGGGTTTCCTTTTTTCACATCCTCCAAAATACTTACCTTCCATCTTTTTGATAATAGCCATTCTTGCTGGGATGACATGGTAGTTCATTGTGGTTTTGACTGGCATTTCCCTAATGCTTAGTAATGTTGATCATTTTTCATATAATTGTTGCCCATTTGTATGCTTTCATTTGAGAAATGTCTATGTAAGCCTATTGCCCATTTTTTATGTGACTGATATGCTGCCCATTGCACCAAGAGGGCCACTCTATTGTTCATTTTCAATTGAGTTCTTCATCCCTTTTCTACTACATTTTTGGAATTCCTTATGTATTCTAGATATCAATACTCTGTCAGATGTATACTTTGAAAAAACTTCTCCCTTTCTGTAGATTGTCTCTTTACTGATTATTTTATTTGCTATGCAAAAGCTTTTAGTTTGACATAGTCCTATTAGTCTTTCTTTTTTTGTGGCTTTTTTTCTTGTGCTGTAGGGGTCTTCTCAAAAAAATTCATGCTCATCCTAATGCTCAAAACATTTTCCCTGCTTTTCTTCTAGTAGCTTCCTTGTTTTAGTTCCCTCATAAAGGTCTTTAACCCATTTGTAGTTAAGTTTTTGTAGTTGGAGGATTCTTCTGCATGTGGATATCCTATTTTCTTAGTACCCGGGACTAAAAAGACTTTTCTTTCTCCAATGCATGATCTTCGCACCTTTTTGAAAATTGAATGGCTGTTGTTGTTGTTAGGTGCCATGGAGTCAGTATCCGACTCATAGCGACCCTCATAGGGTTTTCAATGGCTGACTGTTTCAGGATTACCTTGGGAGTGGATTGCCAGGCCCTTCTTCCATTTTTGTGGTGCTGGGAATTGAACTCGGGACCTCAGAGACTGCAGCACAGTGCTCTACCAACTGAGCTAAATCCCAGCTGAATGGCTGTAGATGTGTGTATTCACTTCTAGGCCCTCCATTCTGTTCGACTGGTGTGTAAAATTTATCATTTTATCTCCTTTTAAGTTTATAATACAGTAAAGTTAAGTATATTCATATATTTGTGTTGCTGTGGAACATTTCCCAAACATTTTCATCTCACAAATGTGAATCTTTTTACATAGTAAGCATCTCCTATTTTCCACTCCCACAGACCCTGGCAGAAGGTATTCTCTATTCTGTTTCTATGAATTTTACTACTTCAGATACATCACATAAGTGGAATCATAAAATATTTGTCCTTTTTTAAACCACCTTATTTCACTTAATATAATGTCCTCAAGGTTTATTTATGATTAGCTTTTTTTTCATAACATGGCTCTTATTTGCTACTTCAGATTTGTATTTAGGTATGTTAATTATACAAAGTAATGGATTTTCTGTGACATTTCCATGCATGCATTTAATATACTTTGATCATATTCACCCCTACTATTATCCTTTTTTATTTCTCTCACCCTGTCCACTACCACAAACTTGATCCTTGATCTTTAATGATTAATAATATTCTATCATATGCACACAACCCATTTTGTTTATCCAATTATCAAGAGACATTTGTATTATTTCCATCTCTTTGCTATTGTGAATAGAGTGGCTATGAACTTGGATGGGCAAATATCCCTTTGAGAATCTCTTTTCAATTATTTTGGCTATGTACACAGAAGTGACATTTCTAGATTATATTATGCTTGTATTATAAGTTTTTGAGAAATGTCCATCTTGTATTCTACAGTGACTGTACCATTTTTCATTGACATAAGCATTTTAAAAATGTTCCAGTTTCTTTTCAGTATTTATTCTCTGGGTCTTTGTTTGTTTTGGGTTTTGTTTGTTTGTTTCCTTTTTTAATAGCAGCCATCCTAATTGGTGTGAGATGACATATCATTATTTCATTGTGGGCTTGATTTGCATATCTATGCTGTTTAGAGTTGTTAAGCAGCTTTTCATATGCTTGTTGGCCATTTCTTCATGTATCTTGTTTTTGAAAAAATCTACTTGAGTTTCTTGCTCATTTTTAAACCTGTTAACTGTTTTCATTGTTTCCTTTGCTTGGCAAAAGCTTCTTAATTTACTATAATACCAGTTGTCTAGATTTTCTTTTGTTGCTATGTTTTGGGCATCATACCCAAAAATACCTTTGCCAATACCAATGTATTAAGATGTTTCTCTTGTGTTTTTCTCCAGTAACTTCATCTTTTTGATTTATATTTAGATCCTTTATCCATTTTGAGATGATTTTGTATATGTTAAGAGGTAAGACTAGCTTTTTTTATAATACTAGCAAAACACTGACACAGTGCCAGGCATGACACCATGTCAGGAAGTGTTTTGTCTGTTGTACATAGAGTTGCCATGAGTCAGACCCAACTCAATGGCACCTAACAACAACATATGTATAACCTGTTTTTCCAGAACCATATATTGAAAAGGCTACCCTTTCTACCATATATGTTCTTTATGCCTTGCTAAAAATCATTTGGCTGTACATAGGTGGATAAATTTCTGGATTTTTTGGTTCTGTCCCATTGGTTTATCTGTTTTATATGAGTCTCATGCTGTTTGGATTATCATAGCCTCCTAGTATGTTATGAAGCCAAGTATTATGATACTTTCAGCATTGTTCCTTTTGGTTAGGATAGTATTTTCTTGTTTAAATTCAATGCAGCAAAATCATAATGGCACAGACTATTATATACACTCATATTTACCATTACTAAAGGACATATATTTTCATATAGTTTTGTGTTGTTACTATTGCCATTTAGTTTCAATTTGATTCCCTTCATCATTTAATGTAGAACAAGCAGTTCTAGCAGTACTGAACTCTCTTGGCTTTTATTTATCTGGTAAAGCTAAGCAGTGAAACCTGGAGCAGGTCCTTTATTTACAGCCCTCTGGGAGAACATGAAATACTGACACTTTGATTTTAGATTTCTGTCTTCAAGAACTATAAGAAAATAAATTTATCTTATTTGTTGTTGCTTGTTTAGGTGTTGTTGAGTCAGATGCAAATCATACTGACCCTATGTACAACAGAACAAAACACGCTCTCACACTGTGCCATGCCCAGCACTATGTCAGTGCTTCTCTGTTATTTGTAGGCTTTTTGATGGCTGATTGTTTCAGGAATGTGTTGCCAGGTCCTTCTTCCATTTTTCTGGTGCTGAGGATCAAACCCAGGGCCTCAGAACATATAGAACGTGCACTCTACCAACTGGGCTAAACCCAAGCCCCTTATGTTGTTTAAGACACATTATTTTTGGTGTTTTGTTATGGTGGTACTACTAAGTTATACAAACAATAGTTTAAATATCATTATGTAAAAATAACTATTTATTTTAGATAACAGCAAGGCCACCCAGGGTGAACAGGTTTCACCTGAGGTTCTAGACTGTGGCATACAAGGGAGAAGAACCCTGCAGCCTGCTCCCAAAACAATTACCCACTGAAAACCTTATGAATAGCAGAGAAGCACTATCAAAGATAATGCTGGAAGATGAGCTCCCCAGTCTGAAAGGCATTCAAGAAATGACTTGGGAAGAGTTGGCTCCTCAAAGTAGTAGTTGTTGTTGTTAGGTGCTGTCGAGTCGGTATCTAACTCATAGCGACCCTCTGTACAACAGGGGAACACTATTGTCAGTGCTTCTCTGCTGTTCATAGGGTTTTCGATGGCAGATTGATTTTTGGGAGGGGGTTTCCAGGTCCTTCTCCCAAGCCTACAGCTTCTGGTGTTCCCAGGTGGTCTCCCATCCAGGTACTAACCAGGCCCCACCCTGCTTAGCTGACAGGATCTGACAGGATCGGATGCCACAGGGCTACAGCTGCAGGCCCTCAAAGTAGAGTCAACCTTAATGGAGGGAAAGGAGTTAGTCCCTGGGACTTCCATTTGCTTATTGGGCAAGACTCAAAATGAAAAGCAACATAGCAACTGTAACTTTGGGCTCAAACATAAAAAAGACAGTGTGCATGGCACAGTGTTGGGTAGTGTTTCATTCTGTTGTACTCAGGGTAGCTATGGGTCAGATCCAACTAATTGGCACCTAACAACAACAACAGCAACAACAACAACAATGGGGCTGACACAGTGGTACACAACTATAATCCTGTCTCAGGAGGCTGAGACAGGAGGATCTCAAATTTGAGACCAGAGTCAGCCTAAGTAACTTATTGAGATTTTGTCTCAAAATAAAGTAAAAGATAGGCTAAGGGTACAGGTCAATGGAAGAGAGTTTTCAAAATCATGTCCTGGGTTCAACTCCCCAGTACTGCAAACTGCAAGACAAATATGCAGACTATATATATATATATATATATATATATATATATATATATATATATATATATATGTATATATATGGGGTTTAGCTCAGTTCGGAGAGTGCTTCACACTTTCTGAGGACCCATATTGATCCCAGTACTGCAAAAACGTGAAAAGGATTGTAGTCCACTTCTGAATCAATCCTAAAACAATTATCCATTGAAAACTCTATGTGAGTTGCTATTAGTTGGGCAGGACTTGGCAACTCCTAACAGTAACTATGTGTGTGTGTGTGTGTGTGTGTATATAT